>AYEL01057323.1:0-23584 GCA_000484575.1 Olivierus martensii | reverse complement strand
AATTATTAAATTATAAATTATTTGAATATTTTTAAACATCTTTTGTTATTTAGAGAAATAATAAATATAATTCTAATAAATTATTGATAGTAAATTCAGATGTTTGTACTATTTTATTTATATTTAATTTTCTTATAGAATTTAGATATTTATGTTTTCTTTAAAGAAAATCGATTCTTATTCAGGAAAATTAAAAAATAAATAAATAAATAAATAATAGGAAAAAGTTCATGCATTAAAAAATTTTCCAACTCAAAATTTTCTCTATAGCTGCTGAACACAACAGATGTCATATAATCTGTGATACAATCGATTTTTGCTATTCGCAATAGTTACATTCTATGAATTCTTCGCGAATACTGAATTAGCGAATAGTGAACCATTGTGTCTATGGAAAATGTAGAGTTAACCCTTTGTGTTCCATTGCTGGTATAGACCGGATAAGTGAGGATGTGTAGAAACTCCAACTTGTGTAGTGCATCAAAAGTTTAAGAATCAATATTTTCAATTGTTTGTGAAATATTCATTACTTACGAATTATTGATTAAACGTGCGAAATATTCATTATTTGACTTTTATAAATATTCCAAAATTGCAAAATTTAGATTGCAAAATCAAACGGTTTCGTAATAGCTGTTTGCACATGTAAGAGTGCCATTAGAGTATTCATCATAATTTAATCTTCTAAAACAAACGATAGTAAATTAATTTTGCTATAAAAAACCAGAATTAAATTATCAAATATTCATATAAATAATACATTGAAAGTAAAAATGATTATTTTTGATGATTTCGTTTTATTTTATAAATTATTTTCATGATTAATACTAAAATTTAATTTTATCAAGATGTATTTTGTTTAAAATTAAGAAATAAAACTGTCAATAGTGTTTTATTATACTTTATCAGTTAATTATAATTTCCGATTTCCTATCTGAGGATGCATGTGCATGATTGCAGCTCTACATCCTAGTTTTCAATCTCTTTCTTGTAATGAAACAGGTTCTGATAAGAGCGATAACTTCTGATAAATTTACTTTATATCTCATCAGAATATAATTTGCAATCTTGACGTGTAGGTTGCCTTCGCTAAAAAACATTAGTTTATTTATTTTTTAATCCATAGTGAGATAAAGAATGGAATGAGACGGAAACTATCTTAAATTTACTTTTTAAACATTTTTGAATTTGTATATATATTTAATTGATAAAACATGAACTTAATTAGCAATTGTTATAACAAGAAAACTAACAAGAAAATAAATCTTACTGAACAATAAGATTTATTTAAAAAGTTATAATTTTAATCACGACCAGTTTTAAACAACAACATTTATGATTAATGAAAATTTTGATAATTAAATAAATTTTGTCTTGATTGTTAATGTTTAAAAGTCGTAAAGAAATATTTATTTATTCAACGAATATTTTTTTGAATTGTTACAAACATATGAAATAATTTAATGAAGTAAAGCAATTAAATTATTTTAAGAAATGAAAAAAGATTAAAAATAATAATAATTTTAAAAATTTACACCTGTAAATTTAAACAATGATGATTAAACTATATAACGTAATAAAAAACAGTTAATTTAATATTTTATTAGAGAACAATTAAATTCATCAGCAATATCAAAAGTTATATTATTGATACTGCTAATTCAATCACAATAATGTATCAATAACATTATTTTCATGCTGTAAGCTATTTTTCTTATATAACATTTTCCATTAAACTGATGGATTCGGAAATGATTTATTTTTCTACTTGTTGCCAAATTATTGGGTTAAAAACAACATATTTTTATATTAAGCTGAATATTCTCACGAAACAAAAATAAAATTTGAAGAGAATAGAATTATTCAGCCATTATTGCAATAAATAATAATAAGATTCTACTGAAGATACCTTAATAGGAACTAGCGAAAAAACTAACTTATTTTGATTTGATTGATTAATAGATCATTTCTACTTAACGGCCTGGGTATCTTGATTTGTTTGATTAATAGATCATTTCTACTTAAAGGCCTACTTATATGTTGGTCAATAATGATTCCTATTGCTACATTTAATAATAATAGCTATTGATCTGATTCTTTCAACAAATACTGTATTTTAATTATTCATAAATTACGAATAAGTAAGATATTCTTACTTATTCGTAAATTATCCTTATCTGTTCACAGAATTTCGTTAAAATCGTTTGAGAATGGATTTTTTTTAAATATGAAATATTTTTAATTAAAATATTAAAATGTGTTATAATTTAGTCTAAAATCAGGAATTTTAAGCAACTTTTCAACATCAAAGACTCTTATTATTGTTTTCAACGTAGAATTCATTGATTAAAATTTATTTTTGTTCTTTCGAAATGGATCAAATCATGGCCAATCATAAATAAATAAAAATTTTCATATTTCTAATCTTTAACTTCAGTTAGTTTGATATAAATATTTATTTTTAAAAAACGAATGCTTCTTTGATCTGATGTTTAATTTCGAGATATCCATTTGCAGAGATTATTATTAAAATTCCGTTTCTTTTGTCTGACGTACGTGATATACATAAGAATTAACTGTTCAATAGTATTAGAATTTTGAAAGCACAACTGCAGATAATGACTTAAAAATAATAAAATTTAAATCAATTATACATTATATTTTTCTTATTTACATTTATTAAGAATTTGAATAATAATTTAAGAATCTTGCTCAAATATCACTCTATTTAATTACTATGATTTAATCACTGTACTGTTCTGTTATTAAATAAAATTATAATAACGCACTTTAATTGATCTCTTAGTAATACCAAAATTATCGTTAGAAACTTAAACATATTATACAAAGCGAGTTACTGACAAATATATTTGGAAACAAGTAGATGTGCCCAAATCACATCTTAAAATTTATGTTCCGGATTTCTTTGAAAAATGTTGAAATTTAAGTTTTTCTAAATTTCATTTGAGTCTATTTGAGGATCAAAAATTATTTGTTTGACTTTGTCATAATTAGTTGCTCTAGAAAACATTAATGTTCTGTTTGTACACAATGTGAATTCCAGTTGTTTATACTTTAAATACAAGTAAAATATAAATCAATATAAATTTATAATCCAAGAATTTATTTTGGAGTTAAGCCAAGTGGAAAAGAAAGTTAAACTCTGTTGATTTTCTGAAAACTTTATTAGATTCATCAAAGATTCAATTTATATAGTCTCTCAAACTTATACCATTGCGAAGATGTTTAAGATGTTCCTGAAAATCTGCTATGACTGTAAAAAATAATTACGTATTTAATGTGATAAACACAATTTTTAATATAAATAATTTACATTTTTAAATGTTCTTAAAATAAATTACATAACATTTTCGAAATTTTTATTAATTTTAATCTAATCTTTTCATTATCATCTATTATTTTTGGAGAGAATTTTAGAATTGATTTTTTCAATGCTAATTGTTACGTGATGATATCATCGTTAATTGTATTTAAATGAGTTTATATGTGTAATTATCAAATAAATATAAGAATAGTTTTAAACTAGTCGGTATTGATACTATTTTCGGCATTGATCAGGAATTTCTGGCACATAATTTTTCTATATTTCTCTCTTTCTCTCTCTCGTGACGTCATGTATTGCTACATATTTGTAACATAATTATTGTTACGTCATGATTATGTTAAGTTCGACAAGATGATAACGCCATCTTTGGAATCCTGTGATCAATTCTCGAATTATTATCTCAACGATGATTTCGCATATCCAATGACAATTATGTTTGGGTTCTATAAACCATTCCAGAATTGTTATTTCGAAACTTAATAATTTTCCTACTTTAAACATTTCCAATTAATTCAAGTTTAAACACAATTCTGAAGGATTAAGCATATATTTTTTGTCACTATCTCAAAATGCCAACTCCTGAGGCAATATTGATTCATGATATCTTATGTTACATATAGAGTTATAGGAAGCCACTTTAAAAAATTTGGCCCAATAAGTCCAAAATTATGCGAATATATAAGGAGCAAACAAGACGACAAACATTCAATTTTATATATCTATATCAAAAAGTATATAGATTAACAATTTTACGCTTTAAAATTCTTTTGTGTGCATATGTATTATGTAATAATAAATATATGAAAAAAATAATAAATTATTCTTTGAAATTATTGTAAAATATATTTATGAATTTTTTTAAATCTTCAATTGTATATTTATCTAGTTTTTAAAAGCAATTTTAGAGCATTATCAAAGATCTTATGAAAGATAGTATAAAAAATCTAATATTTTTTACACATAGGTATAATAAACTATCAGATTAAATTAATTTATCCAATGAACTATGCTGGCATTTTTATTAAGTAAATGGATCTGTAAGTTTTCTTTCATCTTTTGTTGTATGTGTCACACTAGAGCCATAATTCATTTTTATGTATTTTTATCTCTAAACAAAGACTGACTGAAAAAGTAAAATTTGCAAATTTATTGTTCTCTTGACATAAGAAATCTACTGCTTGCTTACAGTATTGATTAAATTATAATTCAAAAATTTGGAAAGAAACTGGGTTTAATTCATGTGTGTTTGATGTAATTTTACTGTGTGTTTATTCAAACATTCTAGTGTTTTAAAAGCTGTCAATCGTAAATGATGTCACTTCCTAGATGTAAATCTATTTTGTAGTTTCAAAAACAACTTATATTTTTGTCGTGAAATAAAAATAACATTTTATGTTGCTAAAAATTTATAATCTTGAATTTTGAGAGAATTTAATATATATATAAGATTATTTAATGCAGATAAAGTAAATTTAATAAAGTTAGTCATACTAAGCATAAATTTGCATTTAAATCTAATAAATTATAATAAAATTATTTTCAATGTTCTCAATAAGAGAGAACACAAATTTTATCAAAAATAATCATATATCAAGAGAAAATCGCTAATGAACATCATGCGAGATTCTTTAAAATAAATTTGAAATTCCTTTAAATGTATTAAAGTTCAACTTTTAAACTTTTAAATGCATTAATCTTTATTTTATGTTTATAAAAATTTCTTAACCATCATATTGTTATTTTTTTAATAACAAAAATTATTTTATTTTAAAGAAAACTTTTAAAATTACTCACATTTTCCTGTGCATACTCTGTATGCTCCTTTAGATAAATTTTGTATCTGATATTCATATCCAAGCTAACTTTTTATTGTTTGGATCTATTTTTATTGATTTTTTATACGCCATATATAATCTACCAAGAGAAAATAAATATCATTTGTTTATTTAGAATATCATGTTTATACAACAAAAGAAAATGTTACCTTAATTACAATGAATATTTATATCACATTAAACAATTATTGTCACTACTACTAAAACATGTAAATATGTGATGAGATACTTTTATCTTTTATTTATAACTGTTGTTAATTTAATAATGAAAAAATTTCAAAAAAAAATTGCGAGAAAATAATTTAATCATAAATAGTTAATTAAAAAATTTTTTAACTCATAATGGAAGAGAGAATGCTAACTTATTTGCACCGAATGCCATATTGATTTTATATGTATGCAAAAATGAAATTCTCATATATCGCACCGAGACTAGTCCATTATGGATAAGAAAAGTAAACAAGAAGAATTAAAAAAACAAGTCAATGAAGCTCTCACTTAACTTTAGTTCTAACGTTCAAGTTGTGCAAATAACCTAACTAAAAATGCACATAAATAGAGCCGTAATCTAATATTTGTAGGAATTATCCAAATATCTTCTAATATACATTTCATATGTATATTTTCTTCATATCAATTTGTATAACTACGAATTTTATGAAATCGTGTAAGTTTAATGTGCAGAAATTGTGCAAGACATAGAAAAACACAGAATGTATACATTAGTTTAATTTACTGTAAAAAACAATAATTTAGTATGTAAAAATTATTAGAAAACAATAGAATGTAGATGTGTAAGATGTGAAGAATAATATTAGTTATTCATTAATGTTCGTTATGAAGTTTTAGTATGTCTAAAATAATTTAATTTTCTGTTTTAAAATAGTACTTTGTATGCAGAAGATATGAACGATTTAGCCAATATATTCAATAGTATGCCAATATTAATTCCATTTTCTCTAGTAAAAGAACTTCAGTACTGTATGCAGAAAATGTGTTAGGTGTGGAAACAGAATAAAATGTTAAATTCATTACTACTACATAAATAGTAAAAAAAAAAACATGATATTGTTAGCTGATGATAGATGAGCAAAAATTCATACTTGTTTTCAACTAGTATGAATTTTTTTAATCTGTAATGCTAGCATAATTTATGATTATTAATTTTATCCTGCATATATAATACGGAACAAAACTAAATTACGAAATAAAATTGTTTTATATTACACTGTGAAAATTGATTCTAATAAACACTCCTTCCAAATAAAATTCATAATTAATGTTTTTTATAAAAATCAAAAATTTTTAAT
Organism: Olivierus martensii; assembly: GCA_000484575.1. Taxonomy (NCBI): domain Eukaryota; kingdom Metazoa; phylum Arthropoda; class Arachnida; order Scorpiones; family Buthidae; genus Olivierus; species Olivierus martensii. The sequence goes on along the minus strand of AYEL01057323.1, from coordinate 17,093 downwards.
TGTGAAATCAGTTAAAAAGTTCTTATATCATTATTTAAAAAAAGTATATATAGATAAATATACAATTTACAGTTTATATTTTTATTTCAAGCAATTTACATATAACACACGTATTTCTAAAGTGAAACAAGTCAAAAACTTGCATTTTTATGTTGGCACCATTTTATAACTTCGGAAGCAATCCTCCATCATCTTTTGACATTTTCCTAAAAAATGGTTTCAAAAGATTACAAATTTTGAAAAAATTATTAGTTATATAATGGTTTTTAGTTAAGCTGATTTCGTAGTTTTTCCAATTTTCTCAAAACGTTCGTTTTTGACTTGTGTCACTTTAGAAATACGTGTGCGATATATATATTAATAAAAGAAGCAATAAATTTGCAAAAGTAAACAGGTACAGTCTATTAAAATAATTATGGCATTAAATAAAATATTATCTGTTTCAAATATAGTAGCCTATATGTAAATAGGTCCAATAATTTATACTATTAATTCTAAAAGTTATTTTAGTTCAAGAAAATCATCTTATGAATTTTATGCTTATAGATTTAACGAAGTGATTTTCTTTGCTATAATTAAAAAATTAGACTCCTTGAACTATTTTTGTAATCTAACAATAACTGTATTTTATTTTGGAAAGAAAAAATCGTATCATTTCAAATTTATAGATTTATTTCTAAGTTAATTTTCTCTTATGTAATATAGGGAAAGATTACTAACTTAAAACGCATTTACTGAAAAAAGTATAGATTTATTATCATTGTCCTTGACGATTTTCCATCTTCGTTAATAACATTTTATTATTAGTAATACTAGTTTTTTTTTTTTAACTAAAAATCTCTAAGTTACCTTTTCAAAAATCAAAAGTTTTCTCTCTCTTTTTATTAATAATGTTACTTAATTTATAGATTATATTTGATCGTATGCATTATATAAAAAATTTTATATAGAATTTTATAAGCAAATATGAAACTTATGCTAATTTACATTAAAACAAAGTTTTTTTCCAGGAGGTATCAAAACTTTTGTAAAAATATTTTTCCATATTTTCCTTTTAAAATAAAAAAAAATCTACTTTCATTGTTTTCATAAAGTATTTACAATTGACCATTATCTTCTGTTATGCAATTTGGTATAGGAAATGCTTAATAAAAACTAGTTTTTCATCATTAACCCCTTCAGACCTGAATTTTTTTTATAAGTGAAAAAAATTTTTTTTTCATACATTCATACTAAGTGGGTGACAAATAACAAACTAACATTAAAAATTAAAAAATTCCACAATAATTTTTGCTAATTTAAACATGTACATTGTGATGTACAAACCGTCTTAAGCATTAGAGAAAAATGTGAAACTAAAAAATTAAGTAAATTGGAATATTTAATATAATTAGAAAAAAATACATATAGACTCATTAACACTGTAAATGCTGTTGGGGTTTGTAAAATAACTCTAGAAGTTGATGTACATTACAATGTACTCCAGGTCTGAAGGGGTTAAGGTAAAAATCTAAAAAGTGATTTAAACCTTTTTATTCACCGTTTAAATTATGTAGCATATTATATTGTTTTAGCACATATATAATTTTATAAATAAAAGTATTAGTGTAGACAAAAAAATTATCATACATTTATGTATTTTATATGCTTTTTCTCACTGTAGAAATAACTAGAATTTTTTGCTACTTGATATATAAAATCATATATATTAATATTAATACAGTATAATAATATAATATTATATAAACCCCCATTAAAATTTAATTAAATCTATTTTTTCATCAAAATCTTAATATATTTTTTTCAAATTAATGTTTATATATAGGGCCTATATGTGTTGAATTATATTTTAGTTAATCTTTATATGGTTTAGATTAAAGAGCATAATACAATAATTGTATATAAAATGCGTATTAGTGCTACAAAACATTAAAATAACGTTTAAAAAATTCCTGGATAGTTACCAAACAAGATTTAAAAATTTTCTTTCTAAAATATTTTTCAAAATCGATATTTATTCAGATTGAATGTAAACCGTTTTTTGGCTTTATTAACTTTATAGAATGGTATAAAATATTCTACGTATTGTTAAATTTAATGTGCATGAAGTAATGAACTGTTAAAATATTGTCTGATAATTTATAATAATATTTAAATAACTTTAAAATATTTAGGTTTTTATCTTTGTGTGTGTTGATATTCAATAAAAGGATGAAAAATTAAATTCACAGAAAAAATCTGATGATGCAGTTTTAAAAATTTTCCTCTAAAAGACAATTATTATAATAATATTCTTTCAACAATCGACTACCATAAATTATTCTTAAAAAAAATAAATTGATATTTAATACAATTAATTTTTTTTTCCTCACTTAAAAATTTAAATGTCGCATCAATGTCTAATCACGTTAACGAACGAAATATATAGGCAGCATTAAAAAAAATGTTAACAAGAATAATGATGAGCAATTTCTTGTAACGATCTTATTACACTAAATTGTAATTATAATTTTCTACAGTATGTAATAAGTTTAATGCTTATTTTTATATTTTTAATTCCGTTTGGATAAAAATCTAAATTTAAATTTAATTCTGGTTTATGTTATAAATAATTTTTTACTATCATTTCATTATTCATGAGAAAAGTGTATAAATACTTTAAAAATTTTAACCATAGTCTAGCTATTTATATATGTACAACTTAGATTATATAAGTCGTAAAAATAATTTAACTGATAGATAAATTTATAATTTTAATTAAATATATCAATTAAATAAATCTTGATAGCTTTCCTACAAAATTTTATTTAGTCCCAAATTTATAATTAAAAAATAAAAATTCCAACTATAATTGCTGTGCAAATTACGAATAATAAAATTTAATAATCTGCAAATAATGAAATTTTCCTCCTTTCTTGCTTTAAACAGGTTTATTAAGTTTTATCGATTATTTTTCATAAATTTCTTTAACGTGCCAAAAAATCAGTAAACACAATTATCCAAAGACGAATTTAATGCATTTAATTAATGCATCGAACGAAAATCTTTACGAATCAGTTCGTTACGCTTGTATAGTTCGTCGTTACTGAAGATTATCTTATTCAGAATCAGTAAATTTTGATAGTTTTACGAATTGGCATGAAACTGAAGTTGTAAAAACGATATACGCCTCTACAGATACTATCCTTTAACGCATTGGAAGACAACAGTCATGTGACTGTACGTCAGCTACAGGCAGTGTGTATATGCAGTGCTTAGGAAATACCCGATCGCAGTGACCGAGAAACTTTATCTGGAAGTGTGTCAGTGACAGGTGCTACTACAAAACACACTGACGACATTGACATCAACTTAAACCTAATAATGACGACAGTGACATCAACAATAGAAGACAACAGTATATTTTTGATTGATTACGGCGGTGGAAACATCCAACCATTAACCAAAGCTGAACTTGTTGTGCTATTAATGAAAGCGACGATTAAAATTCGAATTAAATCAGTAACTGATAATCAGTCGATACTTACAGAATTCGATTTGGGACCTAAGAGAGATCCACTGTCGACAGTTCTTTCTATGACAATAGTGTATACATTAATACTGGTTACAGGATTAATTGGTAATATCTGTACATGTGTCGTGATATCTCGTAATAAGTACATGCATACGGCCACTAACTACTATCTATTCAGTTTGGCCGTATCTGACCTTTTACTGTTGGTTTTAGGATTACCACAAGAGATGTATCAACTGTGGGTAAACTATCCGTATATTTTCGGCGAAGTATTTTGCATATTTAGAGGATTTACGTCTGAAATGTCCACTAATGCATCTATTCTGACCATAACCGCATTTACGGTAGAGCGATACATGGCTATCTGTCATCCTCTAAAAGCTCATACCATGTCCAAGCTCAGTAGAGCCATCAAAATTATAGTAGCTATCTGGTTGTGTGCGGCGGGTTGCGCTGCTCCACTTGCTGCACAACTCGGCATTATCTACTCCGAATTCAATGATCAACCCATTCTGGAATCTGCTCGTTGTAATATTAAAAGACCTTTCAGTCACTCGTTCGAAATTTCTACTTTTGTTTTCTTTATGCTACCGATGACAGTTATATCAGTATTATACGTTCTAATTGCTTTGGAACTTCGTCGAACATCGATTGTTAACCGTAATATCAACTCGGAAACATCTTCAAACGGAGTTACAACTCCGTTGACAAGAAAAAAGGCAAGAAGAAAAGAAATCAGATCCAATAATCAATCATCCAGAAGAGATGTTGTGAAGTTGTTAGGTAAGCTTACGTTTTAATTACACTTCTACTAGATTATATCAATAAAATAATAGTTTCTCATACGTTCTAAAACATTTTAATGACGTTTATTGTAAAAACTGTTTACAGATAAAGGTTAAACTGTTTTATAATCTGTACGACCCGCTTATTATTTAATGAACTCGATTTTTTACAAATGAAAATTTTGCGTTTAATATGTCACACCTGCGTTTTATTTACCAATGTTATTCTATTGAATTTCACTGTAATAATGTGAATGTACTAGAAATAGGTTACTGATATTTCTTATTGACAAAATAACGAAAGAAAATTTCGTCCGAAAACTTGAATCTAGGGAAAATAAGTTGTACTTTGTTTAGGAAATCCGATTTTAATTAAAATATAAATTTATTACTAGCAAGTAGAAAATAAATTCAGCAAACATCAAATGATTTTTTTTTCCTTCCCAGTTCTCGATGAGTTTCTCTAAAAATATTTTCGCATAACGATTGCTAATAATAAAATGAGTGTAAAATAATAATAATTAATATGAGAATTTTTATATATATCGATAATAATATAATAAAAGCACTGATAATAATTTTATAAATGTTACGTATTATTGTTTGTATAAAAGTACAGTAAGACCCCATTTAACGCGTGGGATGCGTTCCAAAATAACAAAGCGCTAAATGAAACAGCGTTAAACGAAGCTTATTAAATTGATAATTAAGAAATATTATATAATTAAATTGATATTATTTAATTTTCAGTTATTTTAATATTTTAATTATTTCATTTAATTAAATAAAATAATTAAAATATCCTTCAGCAAAAAATAAATAAAAATTAAATTAAATTTTTTATAAATGTTACGTATTATTGTTTGTATAAAAGTACAGTAAGACCCCATTTAACGCGGGGGATGCGTTCTAAAAAAAAAATAAAGCACTAAATGAAACAGCGTTAAACGAAGCTTATTAGAACTGCACTGCATTGATATCAAACGCACTGTGAGATGGCATAGGAATATCAATGCAACAAATTTCTGAGATTTCGGATTTATGTAAGAATAACCGTTTGAAAAACCACACAAAAGTGAATCAATAAAAATATAGAATTCGAAAAAACCGTGTTATATCGGAAATCATTCATGAAAAAAATTCTTAAAATTAGAAAACAAGAAGTTTTAAGAACAAAAGGCAGTAATCAGATTGCAATAAACTAACTATACACAACGAAAAAATATCGATGAAAGAAAAACGTTCTAACTTCAAGGAACTATAGTTTAAAGTGCAGCATTCGGGTTAAAACTAAAATGAGATAATTGTTATTTTTATTACTGTAAAATAACATTGATGACCGATCATAAATATGAACTCTGACCGCAGCAGACTTTCATATGAACTGCACTGCATTGATATCAAACGCACTGTGAGATGGCATAGGAATATCAATGCAACAAATTTCTGAGATTTCGGATTTATGTAAGAATAACCGTTTGAAAAACCACACAAAAGTGAATCAATAAAAATATAGAATTCGAAAAAAACCGTGTTATATCGAAACAGCGTTAAACGGGGCAGTGTTAAGCGGGGTCTTACTGTATATATATTTTATTATTGTTTCATCAATATGTATCAATTATTGTATTATTGTTTGTAATTAATTAATGTCAACTTCTAAGTACATATTAAAATTTATAGTTTTTTTTTTGCTTATATTTAATTATTCAATGTTTTTCAATTATAATTTTCAGATAAATTATATATTTGGCTTGTGGCATTGATTTTAATATATGAAAAGTTTTCTAACATTTAAAATCAAACATCGAAATTAAGTTATAAAAATAACAACAACTTTATCAATACACTGTATACACGATAATTGTAAGATGAATTTTTTATATCATGCAGTAAATACAAAAGCAATCAAGTTTAAATTGTTAGATTATAAATATCTCTAAATAAATAATTTTAATTTTATATTAGAATGATATCTGTCCATTATAAACATTTCTTTAGATATCATAAACTAGTTTATCATATGTTTTTCGAGATTAAAAAAATTATTTTCATGTTAAATTGAATACAGTACTTTAAAATTAAATTTTCATCAAATTCGTATCATTAAAGCAATTTTTGCATGTGATTATCTATGATTTGGAAATTTATAAATAATACTGTAACTCCTCGAATGAACAATTTTGTAGCTCATTCTGCAGATAAAACAATATAAAATATAAGATCTATAAAGAAAGCAGCAAATTAATAGGAATTAAATTATTTATTCTTTGTACAAAAAAACTCTTTAGAATTTCTCGATAAACCTTCATCACTTGCAGTGATCTATAAAGAAAGCAGCAAATTAATAGGAATTAAATTATTTATTCTTTGTACAAAAAACAAACTCTTTAGAATTTCTCGATAAACCTTCATCACTTGCATTTAGGAGTAGAGAAGATTTTAACAATTTAAATACTTGTATAATTTTACAAATGACAATTATGAGCAAAGTTCAAGTGAAGTCAAATAAGTATAAAAAATTAAATATACAGTAATGTTAAACAAAAATATATTAACTAATATTCAAGTTAATTAATATTGTTTTTCTATTCTTTATCTGAATGGCAATAAAATATAACATCTATAACGGTTTTGCTAACCGGCTGGGGTCATTGACATCCAGTGAATTATAAAGTTTTGACTTGTCTGCTGTTTATTCCTATTAATCCTACATTTCTTATTCTGAGTCTGCAACTTCATGTGAATATGCCTAATTTACATATAAATCAGTTTATACCGATTTGGTTTTTAATGCTGCATTCATCCTAGCTAAATTTAAATCTCTGATATTATTGTAGCTGTGTATTAAAATATCTTGCCCTAAAACCTATAAAAGCACCTTGCTGATCGGTTTTTTTATGTCCCTGACTAATATCTGATTTACTCATGCTTTTTTATTCTTTTCCTCATAGGCTTCTTATTTCTCAATAAAGAAAAAAATTCATATTTCTGTCAAAAAAAAACAATTTCGTATTATTTATTTTTCTTATAATCTCTCTATTTTTCGTATCGATCATATATAATTTACATAGCAAATCCCATCCCCATAATTGAAATAAATCATGTGGCTGAACATCGTTTTTTCTATCTTTAATGTCTTCATCAGTTTCTTTTCAAAGTATTGCACAAGAAATATACAAATTAGCTCAGCCACAGCCTCAATTTGTATAGCAGGATATAAACTTTCAAAGTCAACTCATAAATACCAAGACTGTCAGCTGCCTCATGGTAGGATCCAAATTCAATTCTGATACCACATCTTCAGATTTTTTCAGTATGTGTCTGGAGCTGGCTTGTTTAACTCCATCCAAGATGTGATGGGCTTTGCAGTGGCCATCGTTAAATATATCCCTCGTGAGATTTGCCAACATACTTACAATTACTGATGGTTAGGTTAACCATCAGTCAGATCGCCGTGATGGAAATATGGTGCGCTTTCACCCTGATGAATCTGGGACTCATATCTCTAGATTTTCAGAGAGGTCTGGTTTCGGCTTGTTGAATCCAATCCTCCATTTGACAGTTGACCCCACAGGGGTAATTGCCCGTGGAAGCAATGAAATGTCCCGCTACTTATTTCTGGATAGAAACAGCGTTAAACCACAAAAATTATAGTAATAAATATCTTATTCTGAAGATTTTTCTAATAAGAACATAGAAGATAATTGAACCTTCAATACCTCATGTATCTATGGATATTGGTCTGTAAGTTATGCATCCGCATTAGTCCCGTAATATGTAATTTTGGTCTTATCTGTATCGGATCTTTATGTAATTTCAAATATACAAATATTTTTGTACAAGAAGACACAATACAGTTGCGATCAAAATAGAAAACTTAAAGGAAAACTAGTAAGAAACCTATTTTTCGAGGAAAGATATATTATTTTCTTTTATTACGGAAATAGCTTCTCATCGAGTCTTTATTAACAACATTATGATGGAGAAGAGTAAAACAACAGAGTGTATCAGATATTGATTTATCACAAACAGAGAACTGAACAGTAAAGTACTTATATATGTTTTATAGCAAGAAATTTTGATATATAGCTAAATGAAAATTTGAGTGATGTAAAGTTAGCGAGGATAAATACAGGATGACCACTGAAAGACTGAAGAGATTTAAAAAGTCATAATTTGTTCATTTTCAATCTTTTTATTTATTTATTTATTTTTGTAAGTTTTAGAGCATTCCTTAGAGATTAAAATGACTACGTATGATGTCCAGCAACGTAAAATTCATTGAGTTTTTCTATTCAGTGAATAATTTCAAAAAATGCAGAATTTGTTTGGCCTCTCTGTTCACCTGATTTGATGGCACCCGACTTCTTTTTGTGGGGCTATTTGAAAGAACGGGTTTGCGTAAACCTCGATTCAAGAATTTAAGGAGAACATTCGAGCCGAAATCCGTTTAGACTTTTGCTCCGGAGTTATTTCGTGCTCACATTGACATACCCCAATATAATAATAATACTTATATTTTGAAATAAAAATATTTTTGAATCAGTTCCATTTTTATAAATTTAATAGATTCCCAATCTACACAATGAGACATATTCGAAATACATCCATGTATTTCGAATATGTCTGTTGAATTTTCACAAAATATATTTTTTTTCAAAAATATCACTTATAGTCTTAAATATCCTTATATGCTTAAAGTATACTTATAAATTTCTTTTAACCATTCTGTTCACATTTGTTTATATTGAATTTAAATATTGTTGGAATATAGTTAGACTTGCATAAATTTTTGGGACAAATTAACCACTTATGTCAGAAATCTACTATGTAGTACAGGAATACCTCAATTATCGCAATTCTTGAAACGGGTTTGCGTAAACCTCGATTCAAGAATTTAAGGAGAACATTCGAGCCGAAATCCGACGTTTAGGTCCTGAAACCTTGCGTACGGTCATGGAAAATGCTGTGGAAAGAATCTGTATTTGTGAGCAGGAAAACGGTGGTCATTTTTTTTTTTAATAAGAAGGAGTCAAAGCTTTTAGAGGACCCCTTTCCACTCAAAAAAGAGTACCAAGGAGTCCGAAAGTTGTGTATATAGAAGTGTTTGCTATATCCAGAGATGGGTTTATAATATTTAAATTGTGTTGTGTGTGTGTTAAATACTTTATTAAGTATGTACGGAAATGGTGCTAATTAGAAGACAGTCAAAAACACACACACCAGCCACACAGAAGAGGGAAGAAAGAGAGACAGGAAAGCAAAGAGAGTTAGTAGTACGGTGGTCATTTACCACCGTTATCCTGCTCACAAATACATGCTCTGAAAAAATACAGGCACTGAAAAATTTCATTACTTATATTTCCAAATAAAATAATAAAAAATTAAAAAAACGTGTTTGTAAAAGTTATTTTTGTTTTATATCATTCAGTCTTTCAGTGGCCACCCTGTATAATTTTAGCAATAAATTTAATATAAATTGAGTTATATATAAATTAGGCAGATGTGGAAGTATTACAAATTATAGAAAAATCAAAATTTTGTAATTTATTGATCTCCAAGGACCTCAGAAACTCCGAAATGTAGAAGTGGGCATTGAAATGTCATTGATATCAAGAATAGCAAACGTAATTATTTCTTTAGTTAATAATTATGTTGAATATTAATTTATATATTTTTATGTTTATATTCATTTATTTGTTTTCACTTAAACATCTTTTATAATTTTCATTTGTAATTTTATATTTAAATTGTTCGAATGTACTGTTATATATAAACTGATGAAAGTTTATATCGAAAGCTGGAAATTTTTTATTTAAAAAATAATTTAATTCCTACTAATCTGATACTTGTATAAAGATTTTATGTATTTATAGTAGGATGAAAACCGAAATATGAGTAATAATTTAAAATATTTTATTTTTAATAAAAATATAAAAAATAAAACTATTAATATTTTGTATACGTAGACCATAGCAGTCTCTACTATTGCAAATTATCGATAAAATTATTCAACATATTTAAAAGAGAAATAAATATTAATCAGAAGAATTTGGGATTTGATCTAGGTTATTTTTTAGTCGCAGATAATATTCATCACTCTTCTTCGTTGACCCAAGAATCCATTCATTCCTGGTTACATATTTCTAGATTTATGATTTTCTGGAGAAGCAGTGCCTGCTCTCTCCTAAATCTTCTCCTTCATCTGATGACCAATTCCACAACTATGTTTATTTTGGTCGACAGATGACGCCACTTTCCACTAAGTAGAATACTAAGTAGCGAACGAAACAAACCCTGCCACACAGGCTGTCTATCCTTTTGAAGGAGTCAGCCAGATTGTGAAGAATGGAAATCGAGTGCCGGACTCAATGATAAAATTTACAAGTGGTGGAAACCAAGAACCAAATCTAAGTTCTTGGGTTTAGGTAGCTCTAGGATAAAAAGCCGAAGCATTTCCAGGTGGCCAATATGGCTGAATTCCACTATAAGTTAGGCGGTCCATAGTAGGCTTTGTAAGAGTACTTTCGTTCGCTTAACACTCAACAGAACTGAAAGCAACATAAAATCTAGAAAATGAAAGATGCGCATTATTCAATCAACCAGAAAACTCCATCACGATATGGCAAGTTCATTATGATTCCGCAAGCATAGGCTATTTCCTCAGTCAGATTCGACAACCTAAAATATTTAATTATCTAACGCTGGAGTCGCGAAATAAAAGTGAATCTATTACGTGGTCCGTGTGATAGATTCACCTTTATTTCGAAGTTGATTGTTATTTTAGATTCATCTTTACATATTGATTGTAACAATCCATGTAACAATTAAATTCACCAGTGAAAGAAATCGTAAGAAAAATTTCGATATTGTTATTTTTATTTAAAATTTTTAATTTATGTAGCTTAGTTCGCTGGTGATATGATAAAAATATAAAATTAAAAAATATGAGAATTTTTAGTTTTTACTTCGAAGTCATCTGTAAGTAAAAACTCATAATAAGATAAAAAAAGAAGTTCGCTGGTGATATGATAAAAATATAAAATTAAAAAATATGAGAATTTTTAGTTTTTATTTCGAAGTCATCTGTAAGTAAAAACTCATAATAAGATAAAAAAAGATAGAAGAAATAAATTAACTAAATAATCTACATAACTACTGTCTATTTTCACAAAGCATCTCTTGATGCTATTATCTAAAAGAAATAATCACTTAAAAATCAGTAACATCAATTTTTAACTCAGGTAGGCTACTCTTGATAGATTTTTGTGATATTCAATGCAGAGATTATATCATTGAAAATGATTTTGATGGCATACATTTTATTTAAGTATCATTACGTATTTCAAAATAAAAAATATATTCGGAAAGCAAGCAATTAATTCTTTCCATAACGTATTCTTTGTTTAATAGAATAAACTTGCTATACAAAGCATGTCTTTCTAGATTTATTCTAATGTTATGCTATTGCTGTCAGAATCTTTCAACTAAAAGGATTATGATCCTAATTAGAATTGAAAATAATTTTGATGGCATACATTTTATTTAAGTATCATTACGTATTTCAAAATAACAAATATATTCGGAAAGCAAGCCATTAATTCTTTCCATAACGTATTCTTTGTTCAATAGAATAAACTTGCCATACAAAGCATGTCTTTCTAGATTTATTCTAATGTTATGCTATTGCTGTCAGAATCTTTCAAATAAAAGGATTATGATCCTTCTAATTAGTATCAGAACTCCTTCAGATAACAAATATTATAATGCTTCTTGTTAGCTAACGGAGTTCTGATAACAGCATAATAATAGTAAAAATCAAACAAAATATGAGTGAGGTCCAAGTTTGGATGGTTTAGACTGACTTATTGTATCACAGAAGCCACTTATTTATAGGATAAATATCTTGCAACACAGAAAATCAATATTCTCATAATGATATTGTTAAAAATACTAATATTGTGTGTGAATCATCATTATCATCATCAGCATTTCTTATTCATCCACTGCTGGATATATATGCAACTTCTTTTGTTTCCAAATATACATATCTTGTGCAATCTGCAGAACTAATTACTTTTCTTATGTCATCTCTCCATCGTTTGTATATTTTTCCCCTTGCCTTGGTTGCCACTCTGTAATTCTCTTTGTCCATCGGTTATTGGTGTATCTCGCTATGTGCCTGACCAATGCCACTTACAGCTTCTAACTGCTACCAGTATGTCTTCTACTTTAGTTTGTTCTCTTATCCGTGTATTGTCTTGCGGTCCTTCCTGGTGAATCTTAACATGTATCCATGCTTCTTTGAGTTGTTGCTAGTTTCTATTCCATTTCTTTATAAGGGTCCACGTTTCACAGTTATCATTATTGTTAGTATGCACATGTTGAAGAGTTTCCTTTTGAGACGTATCGGTATCCTATTGTCCTTAAGGAAGTTGCTGTAATGGCCGCATGCACATCATCCAACCACCATCCAACTATCCTATGTTGAATAATATTGTAAATATTTTGTATTTCGTATTATTATAAGCTTTTTAAATGTATATAAAAAAATTAAGTTGATTCGTCAATATTTTTAATATTCCATTAAAAATCATTTATTTTTTTTAAATATTCCATTATTTATAAATCAACAGATTATATTTTAATGATTAATGGATTATATTGATAATACTAATTGCATAAAGTTTCATTGAATTTTTGTTCTATTCAGTATTGTATAAAAAAGAAAACAACTTCTCATTATTTTTGATATAAATCCTTATATATATTTCCAAAAATTATTAATCATGCATCATCAAGAAACATAATTAAAAGCTAATCGAATTAATAGGAAAATATTTTACAAAAAAATTTCTGCTATTGAATTCTAACGTTCTTTTTGCTTATTATTTGGTTATATTTTTATTCATCTCTTACTTAACAATACTAAAATCCAATTTAATTAAAGGATGTAGGATTCTTAGCGTGTAGAATTGTTAAAAAATTGTGCATTGTTAATTTGTTCACATTTAAAAATAAATACATCATTAAATTTAAAAACAGTAATTATCTTATAAAATGCAAGTTTAAAAATAAATTAAATAATTAGATGGATTAATTAAGTTTTTATCAAAATGAGATGAGATTACACACTCGAAGAATTTTATTTACTGAAGTTAAATATTATTTAGTTTTTTTTTTGTTTTAACAACAACAACCGGATTATTTAATTCTAAATTAATTGAAATTAAATAATCCGAAATATTCTTAAATAAAAGAAGTATTCTTTTTTTTTTCTATTATTCAAATAATAGATGAGTGGATAAATCTTGTTTAAAATGCGGAAACAATATTTGTGCAAATACTGTTAAGTTTTGAAGGATGAAGCACGTTTTAACTAAAATTTTGCATTTAATATTCATTTGGAAAGCACATAAATTAATAAATTTTAATCAATGTGTATAAAATAATTTAATATTTTCTACTATAAGATTAATATTCAAATTGTGTCTCGTTACATTTTGTTTTCAACGAGGAAGATTTAAAATTTGGAGACATCTTGATTGAATCAATAAATAGAGATGAGATCGAAAACTTTTCATTAGACTATCGAGTGATGAATTAATATGAAGAGATATTCATGCTGACTACGAAAATATATCAAATTTCAAGTTTAAAACTAATTCCGGATTTCAAAGCACTTCTTTTTTTTTAAATTACAATGTTAAATGGACGTTTTTTTTAATATACCAACAATGATTTTATTATTTATTTCCCCAAAATCATGAATTTTTAATTTTTAAAAGCGTATTGCAGTATTCATGTTTGCCTGTATAGTAATCAGAGCCGGATTTACATTTCTGGGGGCCCTAGGACGAGCAAGGCTTTGGGGCCCCTAAAAATTCAAATCAGCTAAATCTAATTTTAAAGGCTCCTTATAACTTATAAGGAACCTTTAAAATTTTATTTTCTATCTAGCACTTTAATAAAAACTCATTTTTTTCTTATTAAAAGTTTATAAAAGTTGAAAAATGATTGATAGTTTTGGGGACCCTAGAATCGCGGAGCCCTAGTCGGCCTATTGGAAATCCGGCCCTGATAGTAATGGAAAAATTTCAATATTCATTGAAAACTTTATAACCAAATTTGATGCAGGCGTTCAGGATCTGAAATATTTAATTTTATTTAACTTCTTTTTTAACTGCTGTAACACTTTGCTGCACTTAAAAGTTTTATTGAAATTTAAAAAAAATCATGTAACCTATCACTAAAATATCATTTCCATCGTTTATCATTTCCTTCAAAAGTTTTGGAATAAATATGAATAAATATCAGAACATCTTTAAAATTATTATTTTAAAGATGTTCTGATATTTATTCTAAAAATCTAACTATAGTCATTTCCATAAAAATCATAAATTTTAAAAGATAACAAAACATTAAGCAAAATTTTTAAAGTTTTCTTTCATACATAAGAAAAATTATTCGAATTACGCTAAGTGCATTCTGCATAATACAAAAATTAAAATTCACATAATAAAAGAATAAGATTTAATGAATTTATAATAAACAATTTCCATTTAACGATATATAGCAACAACGCACTATTTAATTCAATACTAAAAAATAAAATAACTCATTAAAAATATATCATTACATAATATTTTGTAATTAATTCTATCGTTTAGTAAATAAACTAAAGTTATTATTATTATTTTTTGTTTTGAAAAAATTAATATTTTCGCAATTTTCAAATTATTACAAAATCCATGTTTTTAAATTTCAATACGTTTAATTTCATTTTATATAAGAGAAACAAATTAAAAGTATTTTATTCTATAACTTTGTCATTTAAAATACCTCCTTATATAAGTTTTTATATAATTATGTTATAAATCAGTTTATTATCAAATGGTATTTATGTCAGTCAACTTTCAAAATGTCATTATTCTATATAATCTTTGAAAAAAAAATAAAGTCCTTATATCAGAAATCGGTAGAGACTTTAATAAATTATATTCAATAAAAACTTCTGATTTGTTTTACAGTTCTGGCTAATTTTATCGATTTTAAGAAATTCTAATAAGATGATTTCATAAAAGCTGTAAATAGAAATAAGTTTATCCTATGTAAAATATTTATAAACAGTATTTTCTTTATTTTATATTTTGTTCTATAATGTATATCAGAAAGAAAATCGGATTTATACTCTTCAAAGTTCTATTTAGACCTCAAGTTATTATTAATGTTCTTATTAAAAGCTGTAAATAGAAATAAGTTTATCCTATGTAAAATATTTATAAACAGTATTTTCGTTATTTTATATTTTGTTCTATAATGTATATCAGAAATAAAATCGGATTTATACTCTTCAAAGTTCTATTTAGATCTCAAGTTATTATTAATGTTCTTGTTTTTGAGAAGCTACTCTCTTGAAAATTAGACGAATTTTTTAACGTAAATACGATAAAAAAAGGAAAGAAAATAAAATCATCTTTATTATCAGATTTTCTTTATGTGATACGTATCTTAATGACTTCTAATGAAGTTGTTAATTATAAACTGAAAAACATTAATATTATTCATTCTCCAGGATTTTAATCAAATTTTATATTTCTAATAAATTTGAAAAATTATTTTAGATTCTGACTGAATTTTTATGATTATGCTTTAATTATTTAAGTCCATCAGAACAGGATAATAAAATATATTTTTTTTTTTTCAGAAAAATGTGAAATATTACGATTTCATAAATGTAATAAATACAACATTATAAGTTTTGCCTTTTAAATAATAAATGAATATAAATATTTTAAGATATTAAATCATAGTCGTGTATTTGTAACAATCTCTGAAGATAAACGAACATACACAAGATAAGTATATACATTCAGGAATACTGAATGCATTGTACTTTTAGATAAAGGGAGTACAGCAGTTTTTGTTAAAGTGAAAATTTATTTCTCAAATCTACTTTTAATGATGATTAGTTGTTAGCAAGAGATCAATTTACCTTTTAACAAATTAATTTTTTTTTAAAATTACCCTTATCAACTTCGTCTTTGTAAATGTTGTAAAGTTTTGCGATAAGGGACATACATTAATTTCTAATTTTTGAAGTAGGTTCGGTTTTCAGAAACATTTTGACTTTAATAGCAATTTGCACTGTATTTTGCAATTTATTAGTGCTACAACAATTTTTTTTAATATTTTATATAGTAATATATTTTTTAACATCATCATCAAAAATATAAAATTATGAAAAAATATTTTTGTGCATTATTTTATATTTTATAGAAATATATATATTATACTGAAATATATAATTTATACACAGTATTTAGTTGCTAATAATAATAACAAACTAATAAAAAATATAAGAAATAGAAGAATTAAAAATATCGAGGTCAAATGTCATAAAGCCGGACCGCACCGCTTATATGCCTAAAAAAGTGCATTTATTTCAACACAAAGTGGTGGTGTAGTGGCTAAGGTGCTTCCATGTGGAGCTGAATGTTATAAGTTCGAGTCTCGTTGGCGTGCCTTATTTTTTCGACTGAATAAATTAAAATATTAACAGCAATAAAACTTCAAGGTAAAAGTAAGTTTTTTTTTTGTCATAGTTACGTTTGGCAAAATCACTTTCAATTATTGTTCGGACTTTTTCTCGCTTTATCTCTCTCACTTTCTAATTATCGTAATTCACTACGCGTCGGGTGATATCTAATATATCCATTTGCGCTCGAAGCTCTTTACGTATGGGGTAGTAGCAACTCGTCGAATTGTTGCTATCCCATACGTAACTATGA
>AYEL01057321.1:0-47495 GCA_000484575.1 Olivierus martensii | reverse complement strand
TATATTTTATTTATGTTATAGTTTCTACTTAATTACTTTAGAATAATTCATTTTCAGTAATTGTTTAGATATTGCAATAAAACATAAAAAGATTATTACTGTGAAGCACGCTTGAACTCACTTAACCTTCTCTTACTGCCCATCTGAAATCTCAATGAAATTTTACTAAAATAATAATATTTTTTATTTTATTTTTTTCAATGAATTGTTAAATAAATAATGTGTTAAACTGAACGAAAGATGTCATGATTAATAATTAAAACCGCAATTTAAATTTTTATTATTACTTGTATATTAAAAACTATCAAAGTGTGTCAGGCACTGCCTGGGCATAGTTTGAAAACACTTATATTAAGAAAATCTTGATTTTGATTATTTACATGTTGATTTTTGTTTACAGTTTCAGTCTATATATGAATTATTCAATATTCAAGAATTTATTTTTACAAATTTTATATAGGCTAAATATATTTATGAATAAATGAAAATAAATCTTTTCTAATGAGCATTTTCCTTTATAGAATTTTACATATGTATAAACTATATGCAAATATATTGTATTGTAATGTTATAATAAAAAGAAATATATAAAGTATTAATTTCAATAATTCATAATAAGTATTTTAAAGTTTCGTATATTGGCTTTGAATCGATTTTTCACTTCCTAGTAAATAGATATTTTCAAACCATAATTTCTTTTTTTCTGTTAATCTTATAGATTTTTAATCTTTAACAAGTTCAACTACACTATTTATTTACGAAAATGTCCCTAAATATGTTTGATGTCCATTTGAAAAATAATTTGTGAGAATAAACTTTTAAAATTTGAATATATTTGCGCAAAGTAGAAAAAAAATGAAATTTTAGAAAAAAATTCTTGTCGTTTGTTTATTTTAATATATTTGTTATTTTCTTTCATTTTTTTAAATATCCAATCATGTTGAGCTTTTATTTAGAAATATTTTTCGTTAATTTAATGAAAAGTTAATAACTTTAATATTTTTGGTATGTTCGTATAAGAGAGTTCTATTTACAATAATGTAATTTACATTGTAATGCATGTAAAAATTTAAAAATTGTCCATGAAAATTTAAAAAAATGTTAGGAAATATGAGAAAAATCAGCGCAAATACAGTGTCCATGTAGTTTAACAAAAAAACCTTATTAATTAATTTGGATAAAACTGTATACTGTATATTTATTAATCTTTGCATAACGTGTCCTATTTCAATTTTGTTAGTAACCATAAGGATCTAAGGGTGGTATTCGATAGCCACTTTACTTTTGTGCATCGCATTAATACAGTGGTACCTTTGGAATAAGTCCAACTTGGTATACATCTTGTTTGGACGCTAAAAATTTTGCTTGGTATACGATCTTTGTTTGGAATATGAGTGACTCGCTTGCTACCCTTGTTTTAATATACCTAAAGAGACAATACCACGATTGCGCACGAGCGTCAATACGCCAATTGTTATCATTCACTGAACAACTCGCACTATAACTCTCTGAATTTTTACGAGATTTTGTGTTTTTTCGCTTAAATTTAACCGCGAGTTCTAAGGAAGTTAATGAGAAGGGCCAAGCAATGAAGAAAATGGTTAGAATCACCATGGAGATGAAAAAGAAATTGTTGAAAAGTATGAAGGTGGCATATGTATCCGGTATTTGGCTGCTGCATACCGTATGCCGAGAACGACAATATGTGAAAAACAATTGTAAAAAACAAAGACGTTATTAAGTCGGTTAACGTTAAATTTTCATTTATTTCATCTAATTGCTTTTTTATTTATGTATTTTAGTATTAAGCAGTGTTTAAATTATTTTATACAAACCCATCAAGTATAATATGCCAATAACAATAGGATTTTTTTTTCATGGGAACGGATTAATCACTTTCCCTTTATTTCTTATAGGAGAAATTCGTTTAGTATACGTCCTGTTTATATAAAGTCCAAGGATCTGGAACGGATTAAGGACGTATATCGAGATACTACTGTATGTGGAGTAAATTGAGTAATATAATAAAATAAAATCAATATTTTAAATGGAATTACAATTTCGGATTAATGTGCTATTCATTTCGGAAATATTGTTTGTTTGTTTCAATCTCAGAGACAAGAAAATAAGCAGTAATTTAGAAAAGTTTAAATTGAAATAACTCCCTTTAAACAAACTACACAGTAAGAAAATAATTTCTTACTGTGTAGTTCTGAAATTTCTAAGTTTGCGTAGTGTTATCTGCATGGCATACATAATAAAGCCGCTACGATGGTTGTCGCTAACATAATTAGTACAGGTTATTGTCTTTCTATTTACGCAACTGCATCTCACACATCGTTAGATTTAATCAATGCTAAGTTAACATAAGCCTTTAAAGCTTATCTACGGAATACTAAACTATCGCCCACAAATGAATGCTTGGAAAAAGTTAAGGATCTTGAACATTACAAGATATCTTTGAAATGATTAAACTATTGGATATCAAGTTGATTACTTTGTACACGTTTTTAGAGAATCAATCGAATTTAATGGTACTGTAATTATTTTAACACTTAATGATTGATTATTTATTGTAATTTCTTTTGTTTTGGGTTCTTTCTATTAGGGATGGCATAGTTGAATATTGATTGCAACATGTTGCCTTGATTTATATCCATACTGTTGTTAATTTTTTTCTTATGTATATTTATTTGATAAAATAAATAAATAAAAATTCGTTTAAACTGCTTTGTATTGAAGAAAATTTTTATTCTATCAATAAAAGCGCTTTTATATAAACTCTTTATCTACTTGCAATAATTCGATATACAGTAAGACCTCACTTAACGCTGTTTTATTATAACACGGTTTTTATCAAATTCTATATTTTTTATTGATTCACTTTGGCGTGGTTTTTCAAACCATTATACTCACATGCGCGCACGGACGGTTTTTCGATCGCTTAACCGCAGCGGGAATTTAGCAGTTTTTTATTTTATTTTATTTTAGCCGCTTTACATAGATTTCAATGGGAGCGAGCGGACGAGCGGCCAAGAAACCGCGACGGTTTTAAAACTGCAACATGTTCTATTATCAAGGCGGCGCGATTGCCGCCCTTCAGAATAGAACATTACAAACACGTGGAAGTGCGCACACATACGATTTAACATTCTTCAATAGCTTTCTCTCTTTCGTTTAGGCATCATTTTTCAGTTTTATTTATTTAATTGTATATTATTTCTCATATTTGTGCTTGTGTACGTGATATCAGAACGCATCATGTATAATAATTAGTCAAATGAATTCCTTGGCATTCTAAAATATCTAAAAAAAATTTAGGGTACAAACACAAATCATAGAAAAAAATTGTAGAATTGTCCATTTAACATTCGTTGGCTTAATAATGGATGCAGATCTTTTCTGTCTACGCCATTTTTTTACCTTAGTACTAAAGCACATAGAGTAACCTTTTCCATCAAGTCCATTTTATTCACTGCGAGTATTTTGCAAGAGAGCAGCGGTATTTTGACCGCTTCTGTGCCCACTCTATATTTCAAGCGGTTAAACACCCGCGCTGTGAAAAACCCTCAGTGTGCGCTAGCCATAAATCCGAAATCGCATATATTTGTTGTTTTGATACTCCTATGCCGTCTCGCAGTGCGTTTGATATCAGTGCAGTGCAGTATATACGAAAATCTGCTGCGGTCACAGTTCTTATTTATGATCGGTTATCAACGTTATTTTACAGTAATAAAATAGCAATTATCCCGTTTTAGTCTTGAACGAAATACTTCCACTTCGGACTATAGTTTCTTAAAGTTAGAACATTTTTCTTTCATCGATATTTTTGTCTAAACAAGTTTAGCCACTATTACGAAAATTATGGATCAGTTAATACAAAATGATCCAAATTTTGATAGAAGTTCGAAGGCAAGACGAAGTGTCATGGATGCGATGGCTTGCTATTGACAATTGCTTGCTGAACGAAAAAGGAAAAGGCAAACGACATCGGATGATTTCTTAATGAAAAAACAAAAACAATGAAACAACAAAATAATTTATGTTTGTGATGAGGAAGAACCTTCCTCATCTCAAACATAATTTATTCACTTGAATATTTTTGATTTTTATAAATGATTCATGAAAACAAATCGATATTAGCAATAAAAATGTCTATAATTAATGTAATACAACAGTAATAATACATGCTACAAAATAAAATGTACGAAAATGCTACGTATATTTTTTTATTTACCGTCCTGTTTCACCTATTCCCATTATTTATGTATTCAGATGATCTCGTTTAACGCTGTTTCATTTAGCGCTTTGTTTTTTAGAACGTATCCCCCGCGTTAAACGGGGTCTTACTGTATATATGTAACTGGTTATCAAATTATAATAACTGAAATATAATTTATAAAATTTTCCAAAAATAAAAGTACGAGGAAAGAGTTTTTATGAAGTTTCTTATTTTAATTAAACTTATCTTTCATGCTCCATGTGGAAGGAGGATACCATCGAGAATTTATTTTCTTTTTGACCAGTGATAAGATTGGTAGAGTAAAAGAATTCAAAACTATCTAAGAAAATCTGTTTAGAAACTGTCTAGGAAACGGCACAATTGTAACATTTTTAATTTCTCGGCAACACAATTTATTTTTTATTAATAATACAGACTACATAAACAGAACATCGAGGGAAAAAATTCATAATAACTGAGATATCATAATCATTTCCAATTACAAATTTTGTGTCATAAAAATCATGAAATTGTTATTGCCAACTAATCTGGTAAGCATAAAATTCCTTTACGAAAGAATTTTTTCTTGCTATCACAGAGATAAATCTGCTTCGTTTTTATTGCTGTATTAAAATATATCGAATGCAACGATCTTTTATCAGGCAATAAACTTAATGATCTGCATATTTATCGCTTTAAAAATGCCAAGTGCTTTAATTCTCCAATGGCATCATACAGACAATTGTAACAGCTTCTGTAGGGACAATTGTATCACGCTAAAATTGCCAGTTATATAAAACACAAATAAAAAATTTTGTTTATGCTTTAATATTAAAAATAATAAGAAACTATATCAAAGGAAAATGTGAATAATCGCCAATAAGAAAATTTAATTAATAAAATAAAGAACTGAAAGAACTAATAATGCTGAAAAAAAAACACTATGTTAATAAGTAAAGGATTTATTTGAAGAACACTATTATTTATATCCAGATTACTTATAAAGATAGATTTCCATGAGGAATAAGGATGGATAAAATACATTACGTGTGAAATATTGATTCAAGTTCACTTCATCAATACTGTACAATAAG
Source organism: Olivierus martensii (assembly GCA_000484575.1). Taxonomy (NCBI): domain Eukaryota; kingdom Metazoa; phylum Arthropoda; class Arachnida; order Scorpiones; family Buthidae; genus Olivierus; species Olivierus martensii. The sequence continues at coordinate 42,179 of AYEL01057321.1, read as the reverse complement.
AGAATTTTGTAATGAATATTATATCTGTTTCTTAGGCTAACTGGAAGACATTAGTATCAGAATGAAACAAATGAAGGAATACATAAATATACAACATGTATATCTTTTTTTTTACATAACTCTTATTATTTCAAATAATTAAAGGAGCCTTTAAATAGTAGAAAATTGTTAAATTCCAATTATAGCCTTGTTTTATGCCCTATATCATAAACCAAATTCTCATACAGTGGACTTTGGATTTTATGAACTCGTACGGATCTCCAATAACGTCCGTAAAAGGAATGGTATTAATTAACATTAGAGACTTATTGGGATCAACTAAATAGTTCGTAAATTGGAGTTTCGTAAAAAACGCGTGTCTACTACATATACACGAGTTTTATTTATTATATACTCATATATTTTTTATATAAAAACTTTTCTGTTTTGAAAAATTGTTACGTGATGTAATTTTTTAGCTACAAGTTTGAAATAAAAAATTTTTGTATAGAATAAATTCTATCCAAAAATATCAAATCAATAATAGTTCAGTAGATTTTATAAAAAACAGCAAAAAAAAATATGATTTTGTTGTTTCATAACTAAAAAGTTTAGAAATGAAATATAGAGCAGCCTACAGCATTATAAAATAAAAATTTCTTTACCAAAATAATTTTTGGTAAAGAAAAAATTTATTCAGCAAACATCACCAAACATGATTATATATAGTATATAAATGTTTATCATTATTATAATGAAAAAATAATAATTTTAATCTTTTTATAATAGGCCTATATCTTTAATTTAATTATAAAAAATTAATCATCTTTTTTTAACTTTTAGAATATTTATAAAAGATAGAATAAGTTATATGTAGTATTGTTAATTATAGAAAATTTTTCAGTTCCTAAACCTCGATTATTTTCGATTGATTCGATAAAATTCTCCTAAACAATTTAATGAAGACTAAAAAAGTTTTCATAAGCAAATATGAAAATTGGAATTAATTCAAAGTAAAAAAATAATTATAGTATCAAATGGTAAAAACATTCAAAATAACAATATTTACGTAAATGGTTTATTAAATCTGAAATGGTTTTTATGAGAGTGTTAATAATGAATAATAGATTTGCAAGAACTGAAGCATCTTTTTATAATAGGCCTATATCTTTAATTTAATTATAAAAAATTAATCATCTTTTTTAACTTTTAGAAATATTTATAAAAGATAGAATAAGTTATATGTAGTATTGTTAATTATAGAAAATTTTTCAGTTCCTAAACCTCGATTATTTTCGATTGATTCGATAAAATTCTCCTAAACAATTTAATGAAGACTAAAAAAGTTTTCATAAGCAAATATGAAAATTGGAATTAATTCAAAGTAAAAAAATAATTATAGTATCAAATGGTAAAAACATTCAAAATAACAATATTTACGTAAATGGTTTATTAAATCTGAAATGGTTTTTATGATAGTGTTAATAATGAATAATAGATTTGCAAGAATTGAAGCACCAAATTCTTATAATTGATTCATCATCATTTCTTATTTCATCCACATATATTTGTGGATATATATGCCTCCTTTTGTTTCCAGATCTCCTTTGATTCATCATCATTTCTTATTTCATCCACTGTGGATATATATGCCTCCTTTTGTTTCCAGATCTGACTTTTTTATGCAATCTGCATCCACTGTGATCCAACTATTTTTAGTATATAAACTCTCTCCATCGTTTGTATTGCCTGACAGGATATATTTTTCTTTGCCTTGACTACTTGCTACTCTGTAATTCTCTTTGTCCATCGGTTTTCAGTGCATCTTACTATGTGGCCTGTCCAACGCCACTTACTGCTTCTAACAGCTCCCAAAATGTCTTTTATTTTGGTTTGTTCTCTTATCCATATGTTGTTCTTGTAGTTCCTCCTGGTGAATCCTAACATGAATCTTTTCATGATTCTTTTGGTTGTTGTTTGTTTCTGTTCCATTTTCTTTGTAAGGGTCCATGTTTCAAAGTTATGCATCATTACTGGTAGATAATCGATTATAGGATATTAATGTTAATTTATATATAATAGATTTAACCTTTCTTTTATAGAAATATAGTTTCTTGTTTATTCTTGACTTACGTTATTTTTATTATTTATTATTTTAATTTATATTTCTTGATATCAAATACCGTAATTAATTAGAAGTTCTGCTCGCAACAAAATCAAGAAATGATAGCTGAATTTATAAGAAATTATATAAAAAATACTTTTAAAGATAAAACTTAATGTTAAGTAAGTGATGCCATTAAAAATTTAACTAATTTGAACTTTTCAAGAGAAAACACTTAGTATCTTGCCCAGAGAGCTTTTCGTTAAATATATTTTAATTAATTACCTAACAATTAAAATTTACAAAAATTCAATTAAAAAAAACAAAGAAAATTTAAAGAAGTTAAAGAAAAACTCTTGTTGTTGAGAAGAAAAGTTTACGAAGGAAGTTAAAATGTTCAAATATCCTAGAGATTTACTTAATAGCGTTTTCTGTTTAGGAGTAATAAGGGTTAATGTTGTGTGATATTTACTTTATGGAAATTAAGTTTGTTAATACGTAAAATAAATTATTTGTTATCTGTTTTTAAATTTAAATTATTTCCGTGTAATACACAAAAGAGAAGTAATTAAATTTTATTTAATTAAAATAGTTTATTGCATAAAAGCAATTATAAGTAATACTTTTTTATACCGTAAAGTTGCAAAGACAAGACTGAACAGCTCTGTCTTGTTTGTATTTAGTTTCTTCTTTACAAGCAAATGAAGTCTTTTGTTTACTTTATATTTAACGATTTTCATAAGATTGTAAATTATATTTTACTTAAAATTAATTAGTGTAATAAAATATTATAAATATTATTCCTATAAAACGGTATCCTTAGTGATTTTCATCAGTTATACTATATACGTATGTTAAACAGAATTATTTTACAATAAATTTTTCCGATACTAAGCAAAATAATGTCGTTATATTTCGAAACTTTTATTGGTTTTTCTGGTCTAAATAATCAACTGCATAATTCAAATTCAGTTTATGATTGTTTATTATGTCAGAATATTATTATTGCATTATGAACAAACCAAAATAGATGACATACTAGGTAGCAGTTAGAAGCAATAGGTGACATTGGACAGGCCACATAAGAAGATATACCGATAACCAATGAATAAAGAGAATTACAGAGTGGCAACTAAGACAAGGGAAAAGATATTCTGGCAGGCAATACAAACGATTGAAAGATGCTATAAGAAAAGTAACTCCCAGAAGATGCAAATTGGACAAGATAGGTACATTTCGATCTAAAAAGGAGGCATATATATCCAGCAGTGAATGATATAAGAAATGTTTATTATTATACATTGCATACATTTAGCATTTAACTAAGATTTTCGATAATTATTATAAATATTAGAATTCACACAGACAAATAATTTTTTTAAATATGATTTTGTATATTTATTATCATAAATATGGGATTTTTTATTTTATTCTAATATATATTTATATATTTCTTCAATATAAATTAAAGGTTTGTAGAGAGTTAAGGAACGTTGTCCATAGATAGATAGGATATGTTTCAATGTTGTTTTATTATCGAATAAAGAATCTTTAATCTATGAGTTTGTTTGAAGATTTGTTTGCATTGAATATAACCCTATTATTTAAATTTACTTCAGATTTATAATACTCAAAAGAAAAATTAAGATAAGTTACTCTATGATTTTGTTTATATTGTTATATAGTTGTACTGTATATAAAATATGTAGGGGAAATCATAAAACTTTATCATATTCACGTAAATTCTATACAATATTCTTTAAACAATTTCCTCATGTCTTATATCTATTTATGAGTGATATGTGTCGTGCTGAGGAATTAACATTGACTTAACTTTCAAGTGCAGTGTACTGTACTCGAAAGCATCCTTTAATTTAGATAAAACTTAATTTTTATATACTCCTTTAACCGTGTCACACGCTATGCGATGTTGTTTTTTATGCAGATTTATTATAATTTTAAGACGTTTCACTAATTAAAAGCAAATTTTCTGTGTTGTTAACAGAAAGTATATTTTTTGTACATTTCATAAACATTTATTGCATGGTCTACTAGTAGCTAAAGTAGTTGTAATTAGCGAATTAAAATCATGGGAATAATTTTTTTTTTTTCTATCGCACCATAAAAATCATTATTTAAATAAAATTCGACGCGATTAAAAATAATGCAATGTGTAATCTATTAACTTCAAAATGAATTTACATATTATTATTATGAAATAAGCTAAAGAGGAAACATTAACTGGAATAAATAGCTTTAACTTTCGAAAGTAAATATTGTAAAAGGAATCTAAAATAATTTCTTAGGCTCATTTACTTAAATTGTTCTCTATACTTTCTCTACTATTATAACTGGACAAAATTATAGTTCTGGAATACATAAAAGAATTTTATTTTTACATTATGTTATTAATAAATAAAGAAAACTTTCAATTTATATTCTATATTGTTCTTTTTTTTTCATCTTTCATATTTAATTTCAGTAATAAAAATATTGCATGCAATTTTTATTTCTTTTCATTTAAAAAATACTTTATTTTAAAAATTTTATTAAATTCTGTTTAGATTTGTAGCATTTAATGTTTTCTTTTGCACTTTTTTCTGAGTGATATTATTTTATATTAGTTATAAAAAACATCCGTACTTTTCGTATTTATTTGTTATTACAGTAAGTTTTTATAGGTCGCATCAAAATCGAATACGAACGAAATTACTACTGTATATTAAAAATATTAATAAATCCAATTATAATGAAACTAATATATAAATAATTCTTTAATTTAGATAAAATTAAATTTTGTTTAAATTAGAGGATGTCTTCAAATTCATTACAGTAAAATATTGTTAAGTCAATGTTAATCCCCCAGCAATACACATATATAGAGCATTTATAAACAAACATAAGAAATGAAGAAATTTTCTAAAGCATATTGCATAGAATTTACGTGAATATGATAAAGTAATTTCCTCTACATATTTTATATACAGTACAACACATATATAATAATGTAGATGAAATCATGGAATATTATGAGAAAATAACATCATAAACGTTATCTTAATTTTTATTAATATTTTTAATTTAATAATTTCGTTTATTATTATGTTTTGAAATAAACAACCATTGGAATGCAGCTAACAAATAAAAATCTTTTTACTGTTTAAGGTTGTTTTTTTTATGTTTATGTGTTTAATATAGATTGGCTAATATATTACTCATTATATTGAATAGTTTCGATAGCAGAAATTACAAAATTTATCTCAATAAACTGGAGATATTCGAGATTTCGATTATTTCTTTTGGTTTTTGTCTCATTTTATGTCGTTCTGCTATTTTTGTTTAATCTTTCAATAAACATATTTTTGTCTATAAAATATCCTTTTCAGAACTCGACAACATCAGAGTTTAATTTAGATAATATAAGTATATCTTTTTAAATTAAATATATTTTATTTTTTTCATTAATTAATTATTCAATAAAATTATATGATTTGGTTCGAAAAATATGGCAACCTGAAATTCCATCCCAAAGGGATAAAATGGGGAAGCTAAATTTTCAATATTTTACGGCGTAAAAAATCATTATTTCTCGACCACTTTAATGTTTCATATTGAGAAAAACATCCCTTCACATAATAATTGAAAAAAGTTTTACTCGAAAGGGGTCACAAAAGTGCAGCTCCCAAATCTGACTTTTTTTTAGTTCTATTTTGATGAAAATCAGTATATGGAGTATTTGGGATTACAGAATAGGAATCTAATGATAATATTTTTGAATTCAAAATGACAAAAATTCAATGGATATTTTAATTTAGTCCGATTTCATTATGTTATTGTCTGGATTAACTATAACTTTCCATCCAGAGGACCTGGGATCGAATCCGATTCTCATTCCTTGGAAAGTATTTGGTAGTCTAATTCCATGCTGTTGATTGTCAATCTCAACAGTCAGCCATCTTTTGATGTAAGCGGTCTATGGCAGGATCTCAATTCGTCCACTTAGTAATCAACAAATTAAATATAATGTTATTTGTTGAGAAGAAATGTACAACGATAATACACTACCATAAATATTTGCATAGCTTGAAGATCTTGCACAGACAAGCTTACATACCTAGTTATTTATAAGATTAAATAATTAAAAAAAATGAAGCACTTTCAAGAATTGTATTTTGTTATATTTAAGAATTATAAATGGTAGTTATCAACCGATAACTTTAAATATGCGGAAGAGAGTGGCAGTTTCTCTGAATTCATACGTTTTTTAGCAGCCTTATGAAAATATCGTTTCTTCATCTGATCTTTACATTAACCAATTATAAAGTAATATGTCATTCCTACAAGCTACTAAGAAAAATATCAATCTAGTAAAACAAATTCTGTCATTCCTTTCCTGTATCTTATAATTATTCCTTAATCACTACACTTCTTATCAGCAAATATTATTACTACATTGAGATCATAAAATTCATAACCTCATTTTCTATATTATATTCTTTTCAACTTTGTTTACTTATGCTAATTATAGAACAAAATACGAGGGAATCTTCAAAGAATGTTTGTTTTCTTAAATAAATACAGTGGTTCTTAATGAATTTTCTTGTCTTTAGATTATCGATTGTAACAACCAGCTGGAGTGATAATGCCAACCAAACATAATAAATTCTTTTCTTCAAATAAACTAAATTAGATATTTTACTACTTTCTTTGATTTATCTCTGATTTCGTTTGATCAACAGAATTGTATAATATTAATAGTTTTTTATTTTATGTAAACAGTTAGGTGAAGCATAAATATTACTGCCTCCCGTAAGGAATTAAAATAATTTTTAAAATGTAAATAAATTATTATTCACTATGATAATAAAATTTACTATATTACTGTTTTCAGAGTAATAATATTTAATTTATAGGCGAATAATAATAATAATAATAATAATTTCAAGTACGTGTCATTTAACGATCTCAATTATTTTAAATAAATTCAATGAATGAATTTTTTTGATTAATTTTCTCAATTTCAAAATTCACTTTATTGAAAATATATTTATATTAAATGAAATTCTATTTTTATATAATTTTGAGTTAATATAAGAGATTAAAACAATGAGAAACTAGTGGCTTTTGTAAGGCCCGATACAATTCGAAAGTCTCAAATAAATTGTAAATTTTATTAGAGGAAAGAAAAAAAAATTTAATTGCCTATATACGTTTATATTTGAGATGTTTCTCTTGCAATAAGAGAAACAATTGAAATGTATACATATAAATATTAAATGATGTAATGAACGAGGTACACCGTTTGACATAATAGGGAAATGTGATCACTTCCCAGATAGAATAAACGAAAAAAGGAGATCTCTTTTCCCCTGAAAAGGAGAAGTCAAAAGGCGATCCGGGATGAAGAGAGAAAACGAGTCACTAACTGGACATCGTGAGCAGACGGATCTGCTGAAGGGACACGATACGGGAAGTAAGCAACGGTTTGTGTTTACTCAAGTGTGGTGTGGACATTATAGAAGAGAAAAATATCATAGAAGAACTGATCCCAGTCGAAAAATTACATCAAGCAACATTAATCACAGAATCCTCGAAAAGTGGTAGACTTCGTTTTGTAGTACTACAAAACGAAGTGACTACTTATGACTTATGACTCACCCTGCCATACAAATGGCAGGGTGAGTCATGTCTCCATACAAATGGTGATAATATTACGCTACAGTTACGCTACAGTTTTATAACTGCTGCATTTTCCACATGTTTCCCTTGCATGTCGAGACAAAGTGACAGGCGCTCCAACCAATTCCGACGAACATTTGCCAATGTTGCACTCGTTACTTGTTTGCAAGCTGCAGTAATTCTTTGTTTAAGATGATCCAAATCCCGAATTTTCTCCTGGTACACAATCGATTTCAGATGGCCTCACAAATAAAAATCCATGGGAGTGAGGTCTGGTGACCTTGGTGGCCACTCCACCGCACCACGTCGACCGATCCAATGCCCAGGAAACTGCTGGTCCAGCCATCGGCGCACTTCAATGCCGTAGTGGGGTGGTGCTCCATCCTGCTGAAAGAATGCGGGGAAGTCCCCACTCTCATCCAAGATTGACATGAAGATGTCATTTTTCAACATGTCAAGATAACCATTGGCGGTAAGGTTTCCTTCAATGAAAAAAGGGCCAACAATCCTGTTACCCCATATCCCGCACCACACCATGAGTTTCGCTGCACCTTGCTGTTTGCACTCAGACATCCAATGTGGGTTGGCATCACTCCAGTACCTCACATTTTGCCTGTTCACCTCACCAGTAACGTAAAAATTTGCCTCATCTGAAAAAAGGATGGTACTAAGAAAATCATGATCATTGTGGTACATGTTTAGTGCCCATTCACAAAACTCTACCCTGCGATCAGGATCGTCTTCTGACAGCTGCTGCAACATTTGTAGCTTGAATGGGTGCCACTTGTTAGTATGCAAGATACGCATGACACTGCTTTGGCTGATACCAATTTCTGCAGAGAGGCGTCGGGTTCCCTTTTTCGGACTCTTGGCCATCGCTGCCAGCACCATCGTTGACGTAACTTCATCTGTTGCCGTCTTCGGTCTTCCAGATCGAGGTTCGTCGGCCACAGAACCTGTCCTCTTAAATTTCTGAATGAGTTTGGCCACTGTGTCATGGGTTATCTGCGTTATGTGTGTTTCATTGAACGCACGCGCTACATGACGCATGGTACCACTTCCAGCCAACAGAATGATGTCAATACATTCTTCCTTCGTAAGTGGCATTCGTTTACTTTGGTTCACCTACCTGGAAAAGAAAAAATACACATTAGTCATCTGTACCCATTTGTATGGAGACTTATGACTCACCCTGTAGTATCCATCAGAACTGTTTCTAGTTCGTCTGCCACAGAACCTGTCCTCTTAAATTTCTGAATGAGTTTGGCCACTGTGTCATGTGATAACCCATGACACAGTGGTGACTACATGACGCATGGTACCACTTCCAGCCAACAGAATGATGTCAATACGTTCTTCCTTCGTAAGTGGCATTCTTTTACTTTGGTTCACCTACCTGGAAAAGAAAAAATAAACATTAGTCATCTGTACCCATTTGTATGGAGACTTATGACTCACCCTATATATTATAAGGATAATTATCCTCCCATGGTTTTTCTACAAGCGCAGAAACTGCAAAACACTTTCTTATCTTCTTCAAGAAATCTTTGATTTGTTTAAATTGTCTCCGAGTCATTGTAATCGGAAAAAACCACTGTTTTCCCATTTTTACCCGTAAGCCCACGAACATACAAAGGTTCAAAACTTATCATTCCATCCACCGGTCATACTTTTTTCATCTAAGTTCATTAAATAGAAAAGATTAACCTAACTTAATAAATTTATAATTATAGTTTAAATATAATGAAATAAGTTTTGCTAATCTTCCTTCACATATATTTCTGATACTGTTACCACTAACAAATCCTCTGTTCAGTTATATCATACAATTTAATGTAATTATGTATGACGCATTTATAAAATTTTTAACAAATTTTATTTGTTATATCTTAGATTAAGAAAAATTCAGTTTACTGTATAAAATTTTTTTTTAAATACCATTTGTCGCATTGATTTTAACACCTAAATTTACATTTGGAATAATACAAAAAATCTGGTAAAGTTTCATCACAGTATTTTCCTGAAACTATAAATTCTTATATTATTAATAAAAATTTATTTTTTATTAAAATAGATTAATTATAAAAGGTTTTAATGTTAAAGAAATAGTATTAATAGCTAGATTTTTCTTCTAAAATTTTTGCTCAGCTTATAAATAAATCTTAAGGTTAGGTTAGTTAGATTAAGCTCCTATATCCTCATGGGATATTTTGTATTCCGCAGCGGGCACTTATAGAGCTCATCACAGGCTGGCCAACACCCATGATGGGGTCTACCGGATGGTAAAAATTTATTTTTTATTAAAATAGATTAATTATAAAAGGTTTTAATGTTAAAGAAATAGTACTAATAGCTAGATTTTTCTTCTAAAATTTTTGCTCAGCTTACAAACAAATCTTAAGGTTAGGTGAGTTAGATTAAGCTCCTGTATCCTCATGGGATATTCTGTATTCCGCAGCGGGCACTTATAGAGCTCATCACAGGATGGCCAACACCCATGATGGGGTGTACCGGATGGTTGAAGGATAGGGTTCAACGAGTCGGGCCCGGACCCCTCCTGAAAAACTAAAACTGGAGGTGTGGGATCCGGATTTGAACCCGATCCTGAAGAGCGGTATGTTAAAGCTTTACCACGATGCCATCCGGCCGATATATCTTAAGAAAATGGCAATTTTATATATGTGACACTATATTTAATATAAATATATTGTAGTTTAAATATTAAAATGTGTGGTAAATGATTACATATTATATCTTGCAGCTGCGAACCATGAATATGCAAATGAAATATTATAGCGTAAAATATAAACTAAAGTCACAAACTGGTATTTAATTGATTCACATTGTGGGGTCCTCGGGAACCGGATGGTTGAAGGATAGGGTTCAACGAGCCGGGCCCGGACCCCTCCTGAAAAACTAAAACTGGGGTGTGGGATCCGGATTTGAACCCGATCCTGAAGAGCGGTAAGTTAAAGCTTTACCACGATGCCATTCGGCCGATATATCTTAAGAAAATGGCAATTTTATATATGTGACACTATATTTAATATAAATATATTGTAGTTTAAATATTAAAATGTGTGGTAAATGATTACATATTATATCATATAGCTGCGAACCATGAATATGCAAATGAAATATTATAGCGTAAAATATAAACTGGAGTCACAAACTGGTATTTAATTGATTCACATTGTGGAGTCCTCGGGAGCGACTGTGGCGTCAGGATATTTCTTTATACCCAAAAACGCGGATATGTGGCGCTTCTGTGGGTAAGGATGGAGAGGAGAAAAAATCTCCAGTGATGCAATGACAGACAACGATACGGTTGAAAACAAACCTGGATCTTTATTGAGAGAGATTTCTTTTCAAAAACATAATTGGAGGATAAATACCTTCCTCAGTTTGTATAATACAAGTCGAAGAATTCGTAGTCGACGAATCAGGTTTAGAATCTTAGTGCAAATTACAGTCTTTAGTTCAGTAATCTCAGTCTTTAGTCTATCGGCACAGATGTTTTCCACTATTCACTTTCTTCTTTGTTTTAAAATGCAGCTTTTACAGCTTATTACAATTTCGGGATCACACTAAATTGCTTGATAAAATAGATTTGATTCCCAAGATCGTAAGTCGCACTACACTTTTATCCTTCGGGACTTTTTCAGACTGCCTTCGGCACACACCTTTCCTAACAGCACCCTCTCTCAGACTCTCTTCGACGTTCCCTCTCACTCTCTCTCTCTGCCTTGGACTTTCTCTTCTTACCTATTTTCTTTTCTCCTTCCCACGTACTTTGTTTTTACAAAGTTACTCTTTCGTTTACATTATCGCGTTCCTGGAACACTGCCCGCAATTTGATCTCGCTTCGTCGCCATAATATCTCGTGTTTCATCGAGACGTATATGTTTTTATATGTAAAATTCTGCTGATAATCGAGACACATTAATCGATTGTTTATCGTTAAGTTAACATCTTCCTGAGGTTGTTTATATATTACTTTACTTTACTTTTATTTATAATTATATATAATCTCTGTTTTTTTCCAACTATTTCTTTTATTTATAATTATATATAATCTCTTTTTTTTTCATATTATTTATTGGGAGAAGTTTCCGTAGCGAACGAGAAACTTCATCCATCTAAACTTCACATTCCTTTTTCTTTTTAATTTCAATTTATCTATTCATACAATTAATAGTTCATCATAAGAGAAAATGCGCACTATACAATTATATAGTCGTGATTCTCACAACATAAATTGCGCATTAATTTCTGTATTAATTAGGTAAATTACGAGCAGCATTTCAAATTTTGCAAATTATTATGTAATGAATAGCTGCATTCAGTACCTACATACTAATTCCTATGAAAGTATATAGATTTATTTCGTTAATATTCTTTTTATCTAATTTTGTAATGACTCTTTCTACCATAAATTTTTATGAGTTTTTAGAGTGTGAAATCAAAACCCAGATAGAATATTTACAGTTTTAAATTAATTTTGCTCATTTTTAACTTTACTAAGAACTTTTATATTATTTTCTATGAATAAATTGATCATCATTGTCAATTTGATCTAAATTCATTAAAACTTTTCACGGTTCTCTATTTCTGATGAGATTTTTGTCCACAAGAAAATGTACTTTTATATGTAGGTAGCTTGACTGCAAATAGTAACTTGTTTGCAGTGAAACTACCCTGAGGAGAAAGAAATTTTCTTCTGGACAATAAAACTTGTCAGAAATGAAACTCATTTAATTATTTTTATAACGAATTTGGATTAAAGTAGGATAGAGAACAAGTTTCTTGCAAGTCAAAGAAAATAAAATTTTAAACTGAAAAAAGTATATGAATTTTGATTTCATATTCTAAAAAATTAGCTCAAATATTGTACAAATTATCATTACAAAATTTTTTAAAAATAAATAATGTAAAATAAAGTTCACATATATTTATCATTGCTATTTGTGCCCTGCACATACCGGGTTTCTGTGTTACTAAATCTTTCTTTTATATGTTTTTTTTAGTTTTCTTTTATTCCATTTGTTGTTTTAATTGACTTCAATGTTAGTTGTTACGTTTAGAATTTTTATACTTTTATGGTGCAGCAATGCCCATGAGGCTTTCGTGCCATAAAATTCAAAACAACTAACCAATATTTTACATAGGACTTAGGGATTTTTATAATTGAACTTTGGTGTTTCTTATTTATTTCTCTCCATTCGCTGTTATAAAAATGTTCATTCTCCCAAATAAAGTTTTTTCTCTTTTATAACAAATATTGAAAAAGACTAGTATCTAATAAAATATTGGAAAATTATTTATTTCTCTCCATTCGCTGTTATAAAAATGTTCATTCTCCCAAATAAAGTTTTTTTCTCTTTTACAACAAATATTGAAAAAGACTAGTATCTAATAAAATATTGAAAAATATATATATTTTTTTCAATCTTCTGAATATATTTTTAAAATCTAAATGATAATTTTATTCTCAAAACTTTCTTAGATTCGTATAGAAATGCGACTTATTTTTATTTACCAATTATTATACTCTTTCTCTAATCGTACAGTGCAAGATTACCATCAGTTTTCTCTCGTTTTTGCTTAATTGTGTTATAAATCAATATAGATTAATATATAATCTGTATATCAAATTGGACTGCAGTAAATATTTTATGTTTGAATGATGATACTGAAAGTATTGCTGTTTATTAAGTAGATAATATGATTATATTATTATAAAAACTTATGGAGAAGTTTATTTACTTTGCATTACTTTACTTGAATTGTTATTAAATTAAGTAGATTAAGAACAAATATTGATGTTGGTTTTGTTTAAGCATCTTTCATTTTTTTTTAACTTGAGGATTTTTACATAATAAAACTTGTAAGAAAATAACGAAAACTATATTACTTCAGGTTACTAGTTTATATAAATTTTATATTTAAATTTAAGCAATTATAAATAAAAATTAATAAAAGTTATAGATTTTTTTTAAAACATACTGAAATCATTTATTATATTAACTATTTTGATCGTTACACTTTATATCAAATCAATCTGTAGGTAAATATATCAGATTTGTTTTTAATAATTTTCAAGAATTACTTTTTAAATCATAAGATAAAGTCACAATATCCTCCAAAATATGAAGTTGCAGTTTAAAATTTTACTCAAATTTATAAAAATTCTTAATATATATTTTTGGAATTAACATCTATTTAATAAATTTTTACTTTTAATAAGATCATAATCCTTATATTAATAATTGAAAATTAATTATATATTTCTGTTTATTTTTACTTGATATGATGTTGATAAATTAAAAATAATATTCAAAAAATATTCATTTATTTATTAATATTTTATAAATAGGATAAAGACAATAATTTAAATTATTCAAAAGATATTTTATAAATATTTAAAATAATATTTTAAATTTTAATTCAACAAAAATGTAATTTTTGCTAAATTATTAACAATAATTTTTTACAAAAAATGTAAATTCTGTTAAAATTTTAATATATTAATATAGTAATATAAAAGTTTAATCAATTATAATTAAACTTTTATAAGATTTTAATCAGATTTTACTTCATTTTTCCAAGTTTGTAAAATATTGTACACACTTTTTTAACTAAAGAAATTCATTTAAAAATTTTATTTATAGCTGGGAAAAAAGTATTATTTAATAGAATTTTTTGATTTTGTTTGTAAATGCGACATTTTATTAAATGTTTAAAAATAATAGAATATTGAATTCGGAAGTATAGTAGTAAATTTAATATCGAATTTCAATTCAGTATGAAACTTTTTTCATTACAAATATATTTTTATTCGATATAGAGAATGATATTTGTAGTCGTTTGTTTTGATATAACATTGGTAAAATTTTTTATTGTTATTTATATAACATATTTTCCAATATATTTTTGAATATTTTTATCGTTAATAAAAATCATAAACAAAATTACAAGTCTTCAAAAGACTCATCTAATTTGTTATATATTCAATATATTTATCATATAATAATAAAATATAAAGTTATTGAGACAGTGTTGAACATCAAGAAAACAAAAATTATGACCACGGCTGTCAAGGAAGTCCATATAAAGATCAACAACGAGGAGATCGAGGTGGTCGACAGCTTCATCTTCCTGGGGTCCAATGTAGACTGCAATGGCGACTGTTGCCCCAAAATCACAGGAAGAATCGCCCTCGGGCGCACAGAGATGGTCAACATGGACCCAATTTGGAGGTGTAAGGACGTATCAATCACCACCAAGAGCAGACTGGTCACCGCCGTTGTGTTTCCCATTGCCACCTACGGGTGTGAGACCTGGATCCTAACAAAGGCAGACAGGAGAAAGATTGACCCGTTCGAATTGTGGTGCTGGAGAACACTCCTGAGGATCCCCTGGACAGCGAGGGTCACCAACATGTCAGTCTTGGAGCGTATCAATCCCGATTTTTCCCTGGAAGATAAGATACCAGGCAAAAGCTGACTTTTTTCGGTCATGTGATGCAGTCCAACTCACTGGAGAAGGATGTGATGCTGGGAGGATGAGCGGAACAAGACCTAGAGGAAGATCGAAGACCCGTTGGCTGGATACAATCAAAAAGGACACGGGCAAGAACATCGAGAAACTGTGGGAATTGGTCAGAGACAGGAAGACATGGAGGGACATGACCCATAGAATAGCCAAGAATTGGACACGATTGAACGGCTAGGATTGGATTGGATTGTTTATCGTATATAAAATTATAATTATTAATGAAAACCTGTTTTAGCCTATTTGGATGTAACAGTTTCAGCAGCCAAAAAAGGTTTATTTTGAATAAATATATCCATAATATATTTATCTCATTCATTAAGAACTATAGTTTGAATATGAATAATTTTACCTTCATTTTGAGAAGCCAGTGCCAGCAACTGAAAGACAGCAGTAAGTTTCGTTTACTGTATTTCTTTCGACTTTATTGTTTTCAGTTATGTCGTAAACTAATTCGAGTGTAGAACGAGGATAATCAATTCATCGTTAAGTGAAGATTAATTATCATATTCATTAATACTTTTAAAAACGAGGGGCTTTTGTTATCAGTTAAAAAAAGTTAGAAACGTTCTATCGATTCCACCTGTGTAAAGTTTATTCTCATTAGCACGATAGCAGTATTTCTCCGCTTTTCCGCCACCAGCAGTTCACACTAAAGATTAGTTCTCATTAGCGCGGTTTCAGCATGGAAAAACCGCGCTATTGAGCTAACGTTATGATAACGTTATGAGGCGCGGATTTTCGGCAGCGGTTCGAGTCGAAACAGTTTCAACTTCAATCGCAGTTGTAACTTTCTGCTCTACTTTTGGACCAATAGCGACAAACTATAATTTTACGTCGATTTCAGTACGGCTACTTGTTCCGTTATTGATAACATAAAACAGAAACTTTCACTTTATTTTTACATCATAATCAGTGGCGGCTCGTGTATAGGCACTGCGGAACTGCAGCATCCCCATTTTCCTAGATATATAACTATATTTATTAATGTATTTATATTAGCTTGTAATATTTAATTTTATCAACAACAATCCTATACAATTCTCTTATTTTGTATAAAAAATTAATAAAAATCTATATTGTAGCCAACGATCTTGTTTGTATTACTTAGGAGAGCGAAGGACGCACAGATTTATTATAAATTGAGGATTCTCATATTTTGTCAGAGTCAACTACATCACTTCTATAAAACTCATGAAAATATTTATAGAAATATATAAAATTAATGGAAATGATTCAATAAATGCAAATTATTTTCATATTAAATGAAATAAACATTTTTATAAAGATAAATCAACTTATAAGATTTTAAAAAAATATTTTTTACTGCATTATAAACATTTAAAATAATTAACTTTCTATTAACTGCGACTAAACATTATTGATTAATAGAAATAAATAAATGATATTGTTATTTTCGCTGTATTTATTTAAATACTATGAATCACATGTGACGATTTTTGTAGGGAAATTTTAGCATACAATGCAAGTTATACAGTATTTATATTGTAAAAATATTTCATGAATTTATTTATGATTAATGGAATTAGAATATTTCTCATGAACACTTATAAATCAATAATATTTCATATTCATTTCACTTTTATATTGGCGAGTAGTTCATGAATACAATTTTAATGTAGTATACAGTTTGTTGTTGCTAGTTTATATAATCCCACTGTTGGGCAAAGGCCTCCCCCATCTTCCATTCTTTCGATCTAAGGCTAATTTTCCAAGTCACGCCAGCCTTTGAGATTAGCTTGTCTTTCCATCTTGTTTTTTGTCTACTTTGATTTCTTTTTCCTTCACTTGGGATCAAGTAGGTTGAAAATTTATCCCACGGGTTTCCTTGTTTCCTAACGAGATATCCTGCCCATTTCCACTTTAAGTATTTGGCAATTTTAATAACGACACTCATCTTTGTTATGTGTCTGATGATGGTGGATCTATATTTGGCTCTTTTATCAATGTACAACATGTTTCTCTCCATAATTATTTGGCATGTTCTTAGCTTTGTTTGACAGTGAGAGACAGGTCTGACAACCATAAGTAAAAGTAGAAAGTATAATCATGTAATATAGTTTGCTTTTTATGCAGATCTACAGTCACTCTTTCAAGCGCCAGTAGTTTCTCGAAGAGTTTGTTACTTTGGAATCTATCTCTTTATCCGTTTTGTTTTCGAATGAGACTTAGGTCACATCTTTTGATGCAAAGATTTAATTCTTGAATCATTTCTTCAATCTCTGAGCTGTATAGAGCATTAAAATTACGGTATTGAGTGAAAAAGTTATTGTGCGTCATATTAAAAATTCTTTACGAATAGCATGATATTGAACCAGATTTTATAACGGAGAATGCGACAACATTCTACATAATCTGATCGAGAAATATCTATCACTTTTTTGGGATCTTGAAAGTGGCTGGACCAAATTGGATGGAGTTATTTTTAATGGAAGATTATGTTTTAGGAAGAATATATTTGAAATTTTGTCTTATCCGATCCACGAAAATTTACAGTGCAATATCCGTTTGCAGTTAGTGTCACAACAAAAAAAAGTTCATATTTTTTCTGAGTTAGATGCTACACAATACAGTATATAACAAAAGCTGTAATTGGCCGATTTGGGTGCGATTTCTTTTATGTGAACGTGTATTAAAATCTCTAAATTGCGTTTTTTATTTATATTGCTAGCTATAATATTTCATATAGAAATTTGCATATATTTGTACGATTTCTGCATACTGTTTTATTTAAATCCTCGTTGTTTATACCTATTGGGTTTAAAATATTAAGAAAGCACTTTTTGAAATCGTATCTGATAATGAGAATTCTATAACGGTGTCTTTAGTAAGTGCTGCCATATTAAGTTAGGTTTGAAAACATTTTTTTAATTTTCAGCTGTTCAGAGGGGTATAACTTAACGATAGCACATGCAATAAGATTGTATAAACAATATTCGTAATTAATTACAATATTTTAAAATAATTTGTTAAGCTCATTATTCTAGCTATAATAGTTGATGAGAAATTTGCACAAATATACGCGTACTTATTTTAAGCTATTTTATCAAGTTTCACCTGATTTTAATATCTAAGCCACCACTAGTAATATCGATAAAAGAAAGTAGTAGTTAGAAAATCCTTTCCCTTTAATATCTGAAAGTATGAACTATTAGAATGTAATATACTTTGTAAATACATCTGTATTAAAATATATTATTAAATGTTTTAATGCAGACGTATTTGATGGCATTTTACTGGCATAAAATTTAATTGGATTAAGATTGATGAGTATGTTTAAAGCAAAATGATTGAGGATGCGATCTTTAAAATTAAAATTTGTTTGAGTCCTTGAGGCCGAAAAATTTGCTTTTAAAGTTGAGATTATATTTCCTTTTAGAGCCATAACAAAAAGTGAAAAATCATATAACCCCATAATCATATATGTCTGAAACATCAATCAGTGCGTTTTTTATGAAAGCTTATTAGATAATCATAATTGTATTTTTCCTGAAAACCATATAGCCATATTTGCATGCGAATTTGGATACATTAAACAACTTTTGTACATGGTTTTGTACTTGGTTTTTAAATAATATATATTATTTCTTATAAGTCATAATATAAAATACTATATAATGAATTAATACAATACGCATCTTTTAATAATTTTAATATCAAAATCTATATTTGAAAAAAATATAGAAGGTGCAAAGGGGTCTAAACTGAAAAATGCTTTGTTGGAGCATAAAGAAAAAATATGAAGTTTTAAAAATCATTGATGGAAAATGGGAGCATAAGAGATTTTTTTTTTTTGAGAAATTATAAATATTGTCTTAAAAATTTTAAATTCATGCATATTATTTTGACTCTGAAGATTGTTTAGCTAAAATATACTTTTACAATTTTAAACAATTGAAATATATATTCCTGTATTACATTTGACCATTAATAATTTTAATTATTTCTAATTTCTATTCATGCATATTATTTTGACTCTGAAGATTGTTTAGCTAAAATATACTTTTACAATTTTTAATCAATTGAAATATATATTCCTGTATTACATTTGGCCATTAATAATTTTAATTATTTCTAATTTCTGATTTTTAAGTAAAACTGAATATACTTATAGAATTTTGTTGAACTAGATTCGTCAAAAATCTTTCATACATTCGTATAGAATTGCACGATAGTTCGGCCAGTCTATATACTAATAATTGAATGACCTAGCCATTATTTGAATTTCCTAAGCGTGTATCTGTTGGCAAATATCCTATTATAGTTACTAATAAAAAAATTGACTAAATAAATTACTATGAATTCTTAAACTTCATTTTTATGTAAACAACATTTAAATTATAAATGTTTGTTGCAGAAAAATGTGTGTTTTTTGATTACTTAACTGTAACTTGTATGCTGTCACTTCGAATTATTGTTCCTTCAAGTTGGAATATTTTCCTTTCGTCGATATTTTTTTATTGTTAATATTGATAGTGCAATCTGATTACTTTTTATTTTTTAATTTTAACAAGGAAAATTTTTTATGATATATTTAATTTTATTAATTATTATTATTTAATCAATACGATCTATTAAAAGTGAATTTTTAAATAAATATACGCTTAAAAATAAATTATTTTTCATTATGCATAAATATTCGTTATGGAATAAAAACTAATAAAACAGATTAAATTAAAATTATTTTGATAAAAGATATATTTTTAGAAAGAACAAATTTCTATTATCTTAGGCGTAAATAATTAAAATAAGAAAAATTAATTTATGTGCGATAAAACTAAATGTGTTTATTGATATCATATACAGGGTGTTTTCTAGCACCTGTACCACCATTCTTTCTCGGAAACGCGATGAGATAGGAAGTAGAGGAAAAATTTTTGCTTACCAAAGTATATCCGAAGAATCGAATGGGCATGATAAAAATATATTTTTTTTTTGCATATTTTACGAGATTACTAAGGGGAAGGGGCAAGTTCCAACCATGGGCTGCACCCACACCCGTGGAGGGGGGCCGGATGGTAGGGGGCGGGGCAAGTTCCAACCATGGGCTGCACCCACACCCGTGGAGGGGGGCCGGATGGTGAAGGACGGGGATCACCGGGCCGGGCAAGCACCCCAAAAAAAATCCGGGACCAGACCCGGGACGCGAACCCGGGTCCCCAGCGTGGTACGCCAACGCGTTACCACTCGGCCATCCGGCCGCCTGATAAAAATATTGTGGGCCCATCGGAAGTAGAGCCTACAAGGGATCAAATATGAAATCTGAAACCAATGCCAATTTTGGCATAATTGGATAGAACTGTGAAAAACAAACAACTTTTGTTTGAAAGTTTTTTAATATTTTTTGGCATAATTGGATAGAATTGTGAAAAACAAACAACTTTTGTTTTGAAAACTAATTGTGGCTAGAACTGTGAAAAACAAACAACTTTTGTTTTAAAAGTTTTTTAATATCACCTACGGATTGTGAGATATCACAAAAAAGATGCTGCCTGAAAAAACAAATAACTTTTGTTTTGAAAGTTTTTTAATATCACTTACGGATTATAAGATATCACAAAAAAAAGATGCCGCCGCATGTACCGCCGATTTTTTTTTGTCAAAATATGACGCCACACTCCATTCAGGTAGAATACTATGTGACGGGGAGAAACAAGCCCTTCCTCAGGCTGTCAACCCCTGCAGTTAGACAATACCTACAGAGGTTCGGACTCTTAGATAACCAACATTGTGACTGTGACTGCCAGGAAACGCAAGACAACTTGCATCTTCTTTTCAATTGCTCTCACTATCACATTGAAAGAGACAAACTCATATGCTCTACTCTTAAAACTGGATCCAATTGGCCCTGTGGTCTGAATCTTCTTATTGAAAACAAAACTGTTTTCAAAGCACTACAGGATTTTCTTACCTCCACCAATGCCCTCCAGGTGGATTTCACTAACTACCCTAACAGTTCTCACAACTAGTTCTTCATGCTCCTTCGCCGCATCTGACCTTTGAATTCCTGGTTTACTGCTACCAACGGGATCTCCCAAGGTGCACCTCTGAGCTTTGTGTTGTGTCCTGTGTTGTGCGTTGTGATGGTGCTTCCCCTACTCTGTACTTGTGTTCTACTACATCATTATACAACAGCTAGTTCTTCTCTTCAACAGTGCGTGCTCATCTGCCCGTTTACTTCGAAATGCCCACCCCTGAGTTCAGCCAATGTTGTGGTGTTCTTCTTTTCTTCTGTCATGATTTGACTGAGATTTGTGGGAATCAACTTTGTATTCTTCTTGACTTCTTGGGACCCTCCTGATTATAACTCTCATCTCCGTGCGGAACTGCTGTTTCCTGGATTCTAATGTTATTGAGACATCTTTCCTTCTGTAAATATATGATGTAAATAGTTCTTATTTTGTAATTTTGTAATGTTTTCTGTTTTCCCAAATCTGTTAATTCATTATCTGTAAAGCAACAATGTTCCTGACTATTATGTAACTTGTAAATTTATTGATTTAAATAAATGCCGATGTGGGACGTCATGGATCCCATACTGTGCTGGTTGCTCTCCCC
Organism: Olivierus martensii; assembly: GCA_000484575.1. Taxonomy (NCBI): domain Eukaryota; kingdom Metazoa; phylum Arthropoda; class Arachnida; order Scorpiones; family Buthidae; genus Olivierus; species Olivierus martensii. Next base: position 20,284 of record AYEL01057321.1, on the reverse strand, counting down.
TTTTTCCTACTAGTGCCTTGCTCACTCCTTAAGCAAGAAACTTTCTTACTTTAACTAAACTCTTCTCACTTATTTCTTCCCCTTTGGCTAAACCTTTGAGTACAGCCTCTATACCACACCATGTCAACCCCTGCAGAGAGGTCAGCCGGATTGTGGAAGACGGGGATCGACGGGCCGGGTGTCAACCCCTGCAGAGAGGTCAGCCGGATTGTGGAAGACGGGGATCGACGGGCCGGGCTCGGATCCTATGATAAATATTTTCAAGGGGTGGGACCCGGGATTCGAACCCGGGTCCTCCAGAGTGGAAAGCCGAAGCGTTTCCACGCGGCCAATCCGGTCGACTTGTACCGCCGATTGGACTATTCAAGCAATAATAAAAGGAAGAATCTGACAGAGGGCATCTTTGTACATCATGGCGCTCATAAAGGGCTGAAACAAGTTCAGAAATCCTTGTTCTTGAGTATGTCTCCATGCCGAACTGTGATGGCGAAAGACTTGTCATAACTGCGGTTCGAGTGCTACTACCGAGTACCAGAATGCTCCTTAAATCTGCATCATACTGCTCATTACTGCTTCAATAATGTTTGGCAATGTACACAGATGCTCTCTGTACTGATTTTTATTCTTCTTACTGCTTTAGAATAGCCCAATCGGCGCTACATGCGGCGACATCTTTTGTGAATTCTTACAACCGCTGGGCCTAGGCTTTCCAAGCCAAAAATTTGAAGTGCTTTTCACATGTGGCAGCATCTTTTTTGTGATATCTCACAATCCGTAGATGATATTTAAAAACATCTTTTTTTTTGTGATATCTCACAATCCGTAAGTGATATTAAAATATTTTCAGTACATGTGGCGGCATCTTTTTTTGTGATATCTCACAATCCGTAAGTAATATTAAAAAACTTTCCAACAAAAGTTGTTTGTTTTTCACAGTTCTATCCAATTATGTTAAAATCGGCATTAAAGCTGTTTGTTTTTCACAGTTCTATCCAATTATGCCAAAATCGGCAAATTGGTTTCCATTGAAGATTTCATAGTTGATCCTTTGTGTCCCTACTTCCGATGGGCCCACAAAATTTTTATCATGCACATTCGATTCTTCAATATACTTTGGTAATCAAATTTTTGTCTCATCGTGTTTCCGAGAAAAAAGGGTGGTACGGGTACTAGAAAACACCCTGTATTTAAAAATCAACAAATATTGCATAAAAATTGAAATGAATAAAACTGTTTAAATTTATTCAAAAATCTGTTTGGTATTCAGTCAATGGAAATATATTTAAGCAAACGTTCAAAAATCTTCAGTGTCAAACTAATTTGCATAAATTTTAAATTTTTTCTAAAAATTTTCAAGAAAAATATATAAAACATTAATGTGCAATAAAATATAAATATAGAAAAATATAGAAATATAAATGATCTTTTAAATCTTATATTGAGATAAATAATAATGATAATTTTTTATTTCATTCGGTAATCACTTCGAGAGAGTTGTATGATTTATTAAAGTATTCTTGAATTTATTTGTTGTTTAGAAACCTTAATAGATCAATCAGAGTTTGTTAACTGATTTTCCAAAGATGGCCCAATAGATTTCAGTTTTCTATCTTTACGAGGAGAATTTGTAAATATATTTATGTTAAAATTTTAGAAATATGGTAGAAAAGTGATATTGAAATATTCGAAATATTTACTATCTGGTGTGCATTATGCACATATTAAATAAATTAAATTTCAATAAAAAAATCACTTCAAAACGCACTAACTTCGAGGCAGAAAATACCAAGATCGATTAACTTTATAACCTTTAAAACAAACACATATTGAAGTTAAAGTGAAATATATTTTTTTTAATTTTATTTTTATATTCGTTCTTTAAAACGTAAAATATGTCTGTATATTAAACTAATTTTCTTTCAAAATCACAACGTCCAAAAACATTTTATCTATAATTCTGAATGGTTTCTGAACTAAAGAAAGAATTTACAGTTGAACAAACTTTACCTCTAGAATAAATGTTAACAGAATTTTATAATAATGATCAATTCTTTTTCTGAAATTTTCCAGCAATTACCTTCATTGTAAGAGGTATCAATTTTATCGTCCAATTAAATCTTCCACAACATTTATTTTATCATTAAAATAAAATGTGTTGTTTAATACTTGAGTTAACTTTATTGATATCTTTTTTATGATTTATTATTTTGCTTGATAAATTATATGCAGGAAATTAAAATCAATGTAAAATCGCATTTTATTAAAAGTAAAATATAAATGAAATAATATTTAAAAAAGTTTTGCATGATTATCCAACTACGATATTTTACAGCTTCGTGATTATAGTTCATGGCATTCCACTCATGTAGCAAAATTATTATATGCATAAGAAAATACACCTAGCCCTCGATTTGCACGGTTCCCGCCAGAGAAGACCTTCGAACCGATGGTGGCGGCTTAAAGAGGTTTGACTGTATATAATAAATAATTTTTGAAATCATTGTTAAGATTACCGGAAAAACTGATGCGGCTCTTATTGATCCAGAAAGAAAATGAATATGGCTCTCCAAGTATTTGAGATTCTCCTATGTGGCTCGTATGACATGAAGTTGGCCATCTCTGATATATACTATACTAGCGGACATGCCCAATGCTCCTTGGATAATATATAATATTTAAATGCAATTAATGTATATGTTACAGTAAAAATGATTAATCCGGTGTTTATACATAGTCGCCGGTTATTATGTATAATCACCAACGATTTCGGTAAAAGTGATAAATTCATTTCACATAATGCGAATTTATCACTTTTACCCGGTGATTAAGCATACTCGCCAGTTCGTAATGGTAAATATGATAAATCGTACTTAATTAATCAAATTTACCAGACATTATGCATAATCGCTCGTCTAGGATGGTAAATTTGATAAATAATGCGTTCTCGTTGAGTAATGAAGTATTTTGCTGCATAAATCGTAATTTATGTAATAAGTTCGACTTTAAGCAGTCAAAGAAAATAAGATCTTAATCGGTTCAAGAAATAATCGCTAATGAAGATGCGGAAATCTGAGATGACACCCGGATAAAGGCATCTATAAAATTTGAACATGGATAGACCCGATATTTTTGGATATGACAAAAACAAGAAAGATTTTATGGCTTATTGAGATCGGAATCCCAAATCAAGATTTGTTAACTACGATTGAAAATGAAAAAATGAGGAAATATGAATTAATGACAAATGAACTGAGAATGATGTATAAGTGCCAAGTAAAGATAGTTCCTTATGTGATGACTTTGGATGGTATTACAACAACTTACCACAAAAGTCATATCAGAGCTATCGATTTGCCCCTAAACATAGAAGCGTACATCCTATCCTCTAGAAGACTCTAGAAAACAACTTTGAAAAGAGATGCGGATTTGGCCAGAATGATGTGGAAGACGACGTTAAAACGTATTGAAACGGCTAGAGATAATGGAAGTTAAAGATGAATGAATGCTAAGAGTAGGGCCGCATTTACCATAAGGTGCATTAGGCGCAAGCTGGGGCCTCACTCTCTATGGGGCCACATTTTAAAACTTTACTCCTCACAAACAACAACATAAAAAACAATCCAGTTATATTTGCAAAATAAAGTATTTATTTATAAAAATTAAATTCATAATTGAAATTGAAATAGACTTGTTATTTTGGGTCATCATGATGAAGATGCGCCTAGGGCCTCCAAAAGTATAAATGTGGCCCTGACTAAGAGGATGTTGTAAAAGTGAAACAACAGAACCCTATAATTAAATTATTAGTCTAATTAAAACAACAAAAAATGGGAAATTTCACTAAATTTATGAACCATATTTTGGAAATTAAGCAAAAATCGCTTTAAAAGTAATATATTCAGCAAGATTTATCAAACTTACCAAATTCATTTGGGAATTATGTAAAATCGCCGGTAAAAGTGAGAAATTTACTTAAATTTATCAAACTTACCAAGATGATTGGTGATTAAGCATAATCATCAATTAATCACTTTTACCGTAACATATATAAATAATAACCTAAGATATTATAAAAGCTGTAAGAATAAATGCAAATAAGCCATATGTTACCTAAATTTTGATAATTTTTATTTTACATTATTGACAAGAGATAGCGCTAAATGTTAAGCACTTAGCACCATCTCTTGTTAATAATGTAAAATAAAAATTTGATTAAAAATCAAATGCAATCTTGTCGAATTAGACCAGTGTCTGCCAAACTTTTTTACTTCACGGCACACTGAAGCAGGGGAATTTGTTTCGCGGCACACCAAATAAAAATCCGAAAAAATTTATTTTATTAACACAAATCAAAATATTAATATAGCTAACAATAATAAAATATTATTTTATCGAAATTAATAAATAGGTAATATAAATAATAATTTTATTAATGAAAAGGATGTGATTGATTTTGAGAAATAATTATATCAAGACGTGGTTCTAAATTAAATAAACTTACACGTAATTTACCTCCTCATTTACCATCAGTAATCGTTCCTTTTTTTTTTCTTCTTTTCATTTCCATGAGAGCTGCTAATTCGCAAAGATACCACGATCCAAACGGGAACAAGAACTAAATGGCTGTAGTAGCTAATTGAGAATATTGGCTCAAAGCGAAATCCAAAATGCTGACAATTCTAGCTCAGAATGTGAAGTTTTGTGCACAGGATCATTACTCAAGTCTGTTAAATTTTCTTATTCTGTAATGCCAGATTTGTGTCATGGTATTTTGCGATTATTACTATCACGTAAATTCGTAGATGGACTGAATTTTATGACCGAGAAACGTCCTATATTAAACATTTTTAACCGATGTAGCGTCAAGGTGACGTTTAATGGCAAAATATTATTGTTAGATATCATGAAAATCTACTAATTGATTTAAAAATTATTAGTGGGTGTATAGATAACAACAAACATGATAGTGATCTAATAATGCTCTTTTTCCTTCGGAAAGTAGGCTAAAAATTAAAAATATTTTAAGCTATTTGAAATTTTAAAGTAATAAACAGAATGTCTTCATTATGAAAATATTGATAGAAAAAATATTAATTATGAAAATTAAATAATTAAATTAAATTTATATTTATTAGCAAAACATTAAAACATATTTTGTAACATTTTAGAATAAAAATAAACTAAAATTTCTATGTAAATTTATATTTCATATTAAATAAATTTTATAAACAATAAATTAAATTTGTTATCAAAGATAACAAATCTTGATAATTTCTCATATTACTAAGGTTATACAGGTATATATACTTGATCAATTTTTATAGATTTTTCTTATCCTCAAGATTGAATGCTACTCTACGCGTATGAAAAATACTCTATAATGATTAAATAAATATTTTATAGAAAGAGAAAAACATTGATTATTTCTGATAAAGATAGATGTTTGTTGAATATTTTATTGTTTATCAGTTTCTTTATGCTGCTTATTCCACATGTAAAATAATTAATGTTAATTAAAAATTTAACCTTCTAAAGTACTGTACTTTAACAGCTATTCTTATTAATAATACAGTAGTTATTTTGTATTAGAGTAGTTTATACTATAATTTAGAAATTTTGTTTAATTGCCATCTTTAAAAATATTACTAACGTTGCACTTCTATTTAAAATGATGTTAATACACGATTAAGTTAGAAAACTGTTTTATAGGTTCACTAGTAAAAAAATTAAATATTTTTAATTGATGAGCTTTTATTTTGTTAGCTTTTAAACAAATTCATCGTGTTCTATTACTCTAAACATATTTTTAATTAAATTAGAATCTGAAGATAATTTAATTAAATTATCTTCTAAAATTTGTAACTATCGATCTAAATTAATTGCTACTAATATTTTCATATTCAAATATACGAATTTCATTTAAGGAACTCATTTTTAAATGAAATTCGTTTTTTTTTTAATATTCCTGGATACTTTATCAAAAATGTCGACTAGATATTTTTATAAGTTTTATATATTTCCAAATTGTCTTTATTATATAATAATTATTAACACCTAATTATTATATAATAAAGTGTATGCTTTTATAATACTTTTTCAATACTAATTTTTTAAAAAAATGTTTTAACAATTAGTAGATTAAATAAACTTGTTATATACATATAATAAGGATAATTGCTTATGCGATACTACTTTTATAGAGTATTTATAAAATCTCCTTAATATAAGTAATTATATCTATTTTGTATCATTTTGTGATCTATGAATATAAAATTATTTGAGATTTAATTTAAACATAAATACAGTACAATAGCTGAACTTGTGCTCACGCCAAGTTCAACTATATACTGTATTTATGTTTAAATTAAATCTGTATTTGTCTTTTCGCTACAAATAGGGGAAATTAAGATAAATAGTCTTACAGTTTCAAGTGGCTTTACAAATGCAAATGGTTGAATAACCTATCAGAAATCACAACTCTCAAGGGATTTTCTAATTAATGAGGCTGTCCGTAAAGAAGACAAATCGCAACATTAAACTATAGTGATTCAATTCACAACTATAGTGATATCATTATATCTAGTGGGAAAAGTAAATAGAATAATCAAGCACTTTACAATCCAAAATCTTTAAGATAAACGTGTTTAACTTCTGCTGGAATATAGGAACCAAATAAAACTAAATTATGTAATTAACATCATTATTAAATATATAGTCTATTATAATGTTATTTCTCACAAAGCGTTTACAAGGAAACTCCTTGAAAAAATCCCTTAACATTAATTAATTGACGTTATATCAAAGTATAGTTAATTATTAAATTTCTGATTAATTAATCATGATTTAAATGTGATTGAATTTTTCATAAGTAAATTTACATTCTTTTACTAATAAAATATCATTTCACTTTGAGTAAACAGTATGCAGTAGATGGAAAAACGCTTGAGCACAGAAAGACAGCTATGTTTAAATTAATATAGACATGAATTTGTTTTTTTACGATTTGTTTATGAATTTGGCTATAAAATTTGCGGTAGAACTGTACAAAACTTTTGTTCTACTTTAGAAATGAATAAATTCTGCTTTTAAAAATATACTTTGTTTTCAATAAAGAATATGACAATAAAATATTCAATATTTATAATATTTCTTTTCCATACAAGATTAGACTATGTATTTAGTTTTTTGATTTGTTTACTTCAAAGATGGGATAAAATTTCTTCAAGACTATTTCGAATAAATTTCCAAAATCATCTGAAATGTAAACGATACATCAAGTGTATACATATATATATTATACAAAAAATACATTTATTTCCCCGAAAATATAATTCTATTACAAAAATATTTAATATGTAAAATATAAACGAATAATTATGATGACAAACTAGAATATTTGTTACATTTTAAAAACTGCTATTTAGTTAAAGATTTTAGAAAATAAAATAATAACTTCAACCAATCATTGCTTCTAAATTTAAACAGATACACTTATCTTAATTTCTCATTACTCTTTTATATTTTTAAATATTAATTGTTTTTGTAATCGATCTATATTGTTTGGAAGAAAACATATACACCTAATTCTGTTTTTACACGATAGATACGTTCCCGAAGAATACGTGTAAAAAATATATTGTATCTATGGAAAAATAGATATTATTTCCAGTTCTAAGAAATCAGCAAAAATAATACAATAAACCATGAGTTTTCATGTTAGGATCTTAAACATTTTATTTCATAAAGATTGCACATGTATAATACAAAGTAAATTATCATTTGAAAAGGAAAAGCATGTCACTAATTCATGAACACAAAAATTAGGCAAAATAATATGAGATACACATAAAAAGATTTTATTCGTTGTCACTTTCTGACAATGACTCTATCACATCACGTCATAAGCCAAGATAGCTACTGTTGAAAGTAATCGGCATCGTTATTCTGATAATTCAAAATAATTTTAGATGGTGGATTTTCCGAGAATATGGTTTGTTACTAAAGATGAGATTGCTATATTTATTATAAATATCCTTCCGAATAAATGTTGAAAAATGAAAATGTGCGATTCATTAATAAAGGTTTACTTCAAAAATAACCGTATATCTGGAAAATGTACAGTTCCTCTGACAAATTAATTCCTCGTCTATAATGTCGCAGTTATAAAACTAAAGGTAAAGCAAAATTTTCTTCTTAGAATTTGGGTCGATCGTGTTAAATCAAAATAAGTCGTGTAAAAATAGAATTAATTTTTTTTTTTCTAATTCGTGTTAAATCAAAATCGTGTAAAAGAAGTTCGTGTAAAAACAGAATTGGGTGTATTTTTGTTATGAAGACCATTCCACATACGCACTGTACTTGGAATATAACTTATATTTCTTATATTTTTGGATAACTGATGACATGTTTTTGCTTTAACATCTTGATATAAATGATATAAATTAATTGAATTTGAAATAGTTATAGGCCTACATCTATCGATGATACAGTATATAATCGATAATTATTACTCAAACCGTGTATTAAATTAGAATTTATCTACAGTATTTCTACTGAATAGTGCCAAAACCAATTTATTTATACAATGCCATCAAGTGCATTTAAGGAATTGGCAAATTTCGAATGGTTGATAAAGAAGAAACATTATTCGAAATTGGACATCATATATTACAAAAAAAGTCTTTCAAAATATATATACAGGTATTCCTCGTTATACGCGATCTCACTTTACGCGTTTTCGCTATGACGTGATTTTAAAAAGTAAATTAACTTTTTAAATTAAAAAAATTTCGTTTAAATATTGTTTCATATAGATGAGACAAATCTGGATGAACTGCTCGAGTCCCATTTATCAGAATTCACTAATGAAGAGCTTCTGGAAATGGAAAACAACATGAAGGTTTTTGTTTTCAATTTCCAGAAATCAGGAGCCCTTTGTTGCTGAGCCCATCAGATAGCTTACAACAAAACAAGCGACTGAATTTTTCAAACACATTGACGCGAGAGTTGAACTAGAAGCGCCGAAGTTGCGAGAGAAATTCAGAATTCTTTGGCTTGCTACAAACAATTTTATATAGAGAGGAAGAATGCTGCCTATCAGCTGGTCTCGACTGTTTCATTAAAAAGTTGATGATCATCAGCCTATCATCCCAAGGACTTCAAAGAGAGCAAAAAAGTGATGATCCAGACTCACCAGACCCAGTCCATTCATCATCATCTATATAGATTGAAGACAGTCGGAAGTATGTACTGTTTATGTGTTTATGGCATTGTATTAATTAAATCCATTCATTCATTAAAATTTGTGTATTCTGTTTATAAGTTTAAATAATTCATCTATTAAAATTTCTTTTGCTCACAAGTATAGTTTTCATTTTTTTATCCTTCTAAAGAAACCTCTATCTGTATCTCACTCATGCTAAATTCAACTCAGTTTACGCGATTTCGTGTTACGCGATCATTTTATAGAAGCAATTAATCCGCAAAGCGAGAGACACTTGTATTTCACTTTGTTCCTAATAAAATTTTCCAGTCTTATCTATTCTTATTTTTAATTTTAGAATAACTTACCTGTATTTCTGTTATCCCGGAAGATGTTGCTTAAGGCAATGTTTGAATGAACTGTTTCTGTGATATTCAATTCTCATTATAGCAAGAATAGAATTAACAATAGAAAGACTCTGATTCAAATTCAGTTAATATAAATAATACATATTTTTTAGAAGAATATGTATTATTTATCGATAAAAATCGATCTGATAAAAATTAGAGCTTAATCATATAGATAATATTTTTTAAGATTGTTATAAAAGAAACAAATAATAACAATCGTTAAATATTAAAGTAAAGAATACGACCATCGAGTATTTCAAAATAATTACTAATAAAGTAATTATTAAATAACTAACCTGAATGTCCAGCGCTCCCACTAATAATTTTTGCCTAGTATATATAGTATGTTAACAATTATAGCTACAATTACGTGATTATGATGCCATCATTTTTAACGTCAACGTAATAGCATGGATTCACGATGTTGGCAACTGTTATTCCATTATGACGTCATATAACGTTTATAGTTTTGTGACATCATCAGCACGTAATAGTGTTGTTCCAATGACGACGCGTTCCTGATTATTGCGATATAGCTAACGTCATTTAATTATTACAAGACTACGTCATTATAAACTATAGTCATCTGATGATATTATCTTTGAGAATTGTTTATTCCAAAATTATTAAGTCTCCAATATAATAATTCTGAAATTAATAATATAAATGCTGTTCTTATTAATAATAATTATAGTATTTATAATAATAATAATCAGATACTTGATAAACTTTGTTATTGAAATTATTAAAACATACAAAATAAATGAATTAAGAATTTTTTACTCGGAATTCAATAAAGTATGTTTGAAACGATAGATTCAGTATTATAAATTATTTTTAATAATTCATTTTTAAAAATAATGTTTTCGTTTAATTTTAAAATATTTATAAGATATTCGTTGTTTTGCTATTATAGAAAAGAAAATATTCATTCACTGTGGTGAGTTATGCTATTCTTTTTATTTCTTTTTTACTTTTTTTCGTCCATTTCGATCAAAATATTCTTATTTATATTGTGATAACGTTAAATTTCCCCTATCGATCGAAACACTCAAATTGGAACAAACTCTGAAGGAATTAAAGTCTCTGTCGTTGCGATCCCCAGGCGATTTTGACCATATTTGGCATTAAACTGCTCGCAGTCATCCTGGATTTCTAGATATGCTTTCGAATTTTTCAAGTTTCTCTCTCCATTTTTCAGAGATTTATAGCTGCCGCAGAGACAAATATACAGCTATTTCCATTTTGTTATTATATCATCCATTTTATCATTTTATCATTAAATAAAATAGAAATCGAATAAATGCACTATCTATTTCTGTCATCCCAAATTAATCTCTAATTGGAAATCTGAATAAATGAGTTACTTTATAAGAATAATTTTAAAAATATTGTAAACTCTTTAGAATTTAGATAAACTTATAAAAGATGATGGAATTTTTAATATCAAAATATTTATCTTAGTGAAAACACAGTATTAATTTATTAATTCTAGTCTATTTTTATAAAAGAAAAATTCAGTACTTTTCTTTAAAGAGAATTAATTAATCAGGCAATCTGCTTTCTGTTAGTAGAGTCTAGAAATTATCAGCAGTTTACTCCTGTAAACACATTTTATTAATAGTATTACTGAATAAAAACTCAAAAAGAAATATTTTTCAATCATTGGAGAAACATTTATTATGTATTCTCTTTGTAGACAATTTAACATTTTAAATAAAATTTCCTCAAAGCAGAAACATGGATTATTTAAAAGGAAGCACTTTTTAAATGATACATTTTAAGACATTTTCGTAATAAATTTGCAAGTTGTTTGCTAAAAATTGCAATTAAAGTCATTGATACTGTAATTAATATTTGTAATCAAAAATTCAATTGTTATTAAAATATATCATTGATTATATGAATTCAATATGTAATTTTTAGTATGGGAACTATAAGCATTTTTTTTATCATAATGTGTAAGGCAGAATGGGATAATTGCAGAGCATTTTTGCAAAATTGGACTGGCAGAGCAGTTGGATAAGTGCAGAGCAGTTTTTGCAAAGTTGGACAGTTTGCAAAACGCTGGCATTTTAACGATCGTATAAATATTTGACAGGGTCGTTAACAATGGCATTGCGCAGCTATTACTGTATAAGTCATTCTTGAAAATTTTAAATTTGCGACAAAATCGTACAAAATGTCAGCTACCCTACACTTATCCCGAAACGAGGCAAAATCTTACCTGCAAGTTAAAAAAGCTTTGAAGTTTATTTATGCACGCTAATTGGCAAGGGCAGAATTATGAACAAATCTACTATAAAATGCTTTTTACTGCATTAAGATAGGATAACTCTAAAACGAAACAACCTTTGTTAAAGAAACAAGGCTTGAACTCTGACATGTGAGAGACGTTATAGTGAAATAAAACAAAAATATAAAGTGATGTAAGTGCACAAATTGTTTAATAATAACTTGTGTGCTTATATCACTTTATATTTTTGTTTTATTTCACTATACCTCCTATCACATCATTTCCTCTATATCACTTTTTATTTTTATTTTTTAAAGTAAAAAAGCACACATTTTGTTATTTAATATGACAAAATCATTTTTATAAAATAAAAAATTGCTTTATACAAAAATTTTAATTAATATCTTTGCATTTATCAATCATCATCTCGACAACGTTCACCTTCAGTGGCGTAGCTAGAAATTTTGGGCCCCAATGCAAATGTTGCCCAAGGACCCCCCGTCAAAAAATATAAAACTTTAATAAAGAATATAAAAAATGCTTTATTTTCTTTAAAATACACTTTACGAAATAATAATATAAAAGTACAGAAAAATATGATAAATACAATATGAAATTTCGAGAACTATGATATGCAATTTCAATTATAATGATTCCGCGCTAAATTTTAGTCCTGGAAGCAGGGGCGGACTGGGACATACTTTCAATTCTGACATTATCCTCACAGAGGCCCAACTATTGGTTAGCTGCCTCCCACTAGTTAGACTTGGTATTAGGTCAATTCGCTGCAACGTTCACCTTCAGTGGCGTAGCTAGAAATTTTGGGCCCCAATGCAAATGTTGCCCAAGGACCCCCCGTCAAAAAATATAAAACTTTAATAAAGAATATAAAAAATGCTTTATTTTCTTTAAAATACACTTTACGAAATAATAATATAAAAGTACAGAAAAATATGATAAATACAATATGAAATTTCGAGAACTATGATATGCAATTTCAATTATAATGATTCCGCGCTAAATTTTAGTCCTGGAAGCAGAGGCGGACTGGGACATACTTTCAATTCTGACATTATCCTCACAGAGGCCCAACTATTGGTTAGCTGCCTCCCACTATACTCCGTCTCACTCTCAACTGATAGTGACGTCAGAAAATACGTCATTAACCGGCGAAGTGCTAAAAATGCTAAAAACGTACCACTCCGCTGCCGGTGTTGACGTTGTCGTCTGATCGGTTAGCTGCGGATGCTTTTTTCACATTTATATCTATATTTATATTTTATATAATTTACAATAATTCATTACTTGAATAATAGAAAAATAAACTTTCCTCTTTGCACTTTCCTCTCACGTTATTTCTCGCATTCGAATAAGAAGCCATTTTATCAAATAAGGTAATCTCGTTAACGGACGATCGCTAGATCTATATTTCTATCCGGTGATTGTCACCAGTACATTACTGAAATTATTTACAACTATAAAAAAGTATTAAAAACTATGTACTTGATATGAAATTAAAACCTACTGCAAAGGAAATAATTCTGCGATTTATTTTTTGAAGCGGATAGTTACAACCAAAGATCGCGTAACGTCACTATCAGTTGAGAGTGAGACGGAGTATAGTTAGACTTGGTATTAGGTCAATTCGCTGCACGGATATATCATCACAAGGACATTTCGCCGTAAGATATAGAAAAAATATAAAGACAGGAGTATTTCAAAAAAATTAAATAATTTTATAAATATTTTTGCAATACTTCTGTCTTTATTTTATTTTTATGTTAAATAATTTTTTTATAAATATTTTTGCAATACTTCTGTCTTTATTTTATTTTTATATCTTAATGTCCTTGTGACAATATATCTGTAATATATAATAAATAAATTAAATACACAGTATTTTTTACAAAACAAATTTTAACGACAAAATAAAAATAATTATTTAATTATCTAAAATACAAGTCTTTATTTGTGTGCAAATACTAAAATATTGATAAATTTGAATAAAAATGAAGGAAGAGGAATCTGAAACAAATATACATTATATTTGTTGAAAGTGCGGTGCTTGACAAAAAATTGGTTCGTCGGCTCGGCCCATATTGTTACGACGGCACCGGCCCCTCTGGCATTTGCCAAAACGTCCTTATAGCCAGTCCGCCCCTGCCTGGAGACCAAGGAAGTGATTCCAATAGAATAGAACTGTATATTACACAAGTGGAAGCATACGATCAGAAAAGGTTAATACGATCGTTCCATGAGATTTTCACTCGCCGTATATTTATTTAAAATTTAATTTTCAGATTATTGTGCATTTTGCAATATGATTATTAACGTCGCCTGAATGGGCCCTAAATGCCAAGGGCCCCAAAGCCTTGCATCGTCTTGCCTTATGGTAGCTACGCCCCTGTTCATTTCTTTCGAATAATCGCTCCTGTTAGTTTTTCTGACGTAGCTGCGAACCATGTTATACACAGTGCGTCCCATAAGTTTTAAGATTGTGGATGCTTAGAATCTTCATTCAAATATCTTAAAGAACCTGGTTACTATAGTAACCTAAATTGAATAAACATTTTTAAGTACATCTGCACTAATTAAACATAACATAAAATAAAATAAAAATAAAAAATTTAAATATTAAAAAAAAAAAAATTAAAAATAAAATATAAAATTTTATACACTTTTGCCGGCTTTGAAAGAGAATTTAATCGCAACATGTTGTTCCCTATTTTTATTCATCGCGAAATTATGACAGCAACTACCTTGATACTACCACGTGAACTGCTACTAAACAGTTGCATGTAGTCCAATGGACTTGAAACTTCGTATAGGAGGAAAGGAAGGCTGTAGTAAGTAGTTCCCAAGATTTTATGAAGATAGCTAGTAGTAGTACCGATTTTATAGCCACAGTCTTAAAACTTATGGGACGCACTGTGTATGCCAGAAAAAGAAGTTAATAAACAAATTAAAATGTAGAACACGAAACAATGAAATTGAACGTGTTATGAGGCCAGAGCAGTTACATGCAACTACCCCACAGTGCTGATCTACACTTGCCCCAGATAACAATATTTACGGGGCAAGAGCTTACCACGATTTTTCTCAATAAATTTTAAAATGTCAAAAAATATTGTTCATTTAATGTAAACTTTAATCAATATTCTTCATACTTACCAAAAAAAATAAAAAATACCTTCTAATATGAAGTTATTTTAAGAATTTTGTACAGTACGACTCCGTTTAACGCGGGGGATACGTTCCAAAAACCAAGCGCTAAACGAAACAGCGTTAAACGAGGTCGTCTTAACATATAAATAATGGGAATAGGTGAAACGGGACAGTAAATAAAAAAATATATATGTACCTTTTTTATTTTGTAACATATATTATTACTATTATATTATATTAATCCTGCATTAATCATAGATATTTTTATTATTAATATCGTTTTGTATTCATAAATAATTCGTTAAAATAAAAAATATTCAAATAAATAATTTGTTTGTGATGAGGAATGTTTTTCTTCATTTGATATTTTTTGTTTTTTCTTCAACAATCATCTAATGAAAAATCGTTTGCTTTCCTCTTTGCAACCATCAAGCAACTGACGATAGCAACACATCGCATCCCTGACACTTTGTCTTAGCTTCTATCAAAATTTGGATCATTTTGTATAAACTGATCCATAATTTCCGAAACAGTGGCTAAACTTTAACTGTAAAATAACGCTGATGGACGATCATAAATGTGAACCTGTGACCGCAGCAGACTTTCGTATGTACTGCACTGAACTGATATCAAACGTATTGCGAGACCGCATAGGAATATCAAAGCAATAAATTAGTACGTTTTCGGATTTATGTAAGTATAACAGTTTGAAAAAACGAGTCAAAGTGAATCAATAAAACATATAGAATTCGAAAAAACGCGTTAAACGGGGTCTTACTGTACTTTTAAGATACTGTCAAAGTTGTGTGCGCTGTTCGGACGCGATGCGTTTGTAAATGTCAACGTAATACTTTCATAGTGCATTATCTATGTCGATAGGTTGATATTAACTTGTAGTAAAATACTACAATATCAAATAACAAAATTTCGCTTATCTTATAATAAAAAATTCCCGATAATACACTTCCCCAACTATGCCCTTACCCACTCTGCCTTATATTAATTTGGTATTAATTATTTTTACATTGAGAATTATAAAATTATTTACGAAATATGATATTAGACATATTTCCTGAAAAATAATTCTCCTTATTTGTGTGATTTGTTCTATAATTAAGAAAAAAAATTAATGGATGATAAAAATATCCTTTTATAAAATTTACAAATATAAGAAAATATATAGTAAAATATAAAATAAATGCACTGTTCAGGATTGAGAATAAATTCACAATCCTGAACTGATGCTAATAGTAGAAAATTGCAGAGAATATCGAATTAATTCCTAAATTTAAGGATGTTATCGTTTGTTCATCCGAATTATTCATCATAGACAAAAATCCTATTTTTTTCATCACATATACAACTGATAGGTTAAAATTAAAAGGAGATTGAAAAGTTGAGCATTGCTCAACTAAAATTAATTTAGTTCAGGGTGGGTTTAAATAATTAGATAAAATATTTTTAATGTCACTAAAAGATGTATTTAATGTATGTATTGATATTAACTATAAATACAAGTTCCTGAAATATCTAGTCATATTCGTAGAAACTTGCACATTAGAAATTAGTATAGCATAAACAAACTGTATGAGGTAATCCCAAAAGAAAAAAAATATAGCTGGTTCATGTTCTTTGAAAGTCAAACCAATCAATCGGCTCATTTAATGTTATCATCTAATGCAGATGTTATTAATATATTAATTGCCTCTATACAACTGTCAGGTATTGAAAAGAAATCAAAGCTAATAAATCTGATGGGAACATTTCCAGTCTATGTTTATATGAAGTTATTTCATACTTAAGAGTCAGCAAAACATGTTCCTAAAATATGACTAGATATTTCAAGAGGAACTTGTATTTATAGTTAATATCAATACATACATTAAATACATCTTTTAGTGACATTAAAAATATTTTATCTAATTATTTAAACCCACCCTGAACTAAATTAATTTAAACCCACCCTGAACTAAATTAATTTTAGTTGAGCAATGCTCAACTTTTCAATCTCCTTTTAATTTTAACCTATCAGTTGTATATGTGATGAAAAAAATAAGTAGTTGTCATATAATGAGGAATACGAAATCCTCGAATTTGTTTGATAATCCATAAAAGCATGAAATTAGACATGCTTTTATGGATTATCAAACATAAGAATTAACTGTTTAAGGATACAATTCGAAACATTTTCTATGAAATGTTATACATAGGATTTGGAGAACCAATAAATAGAACAAAAAATACATTGCTGGACCTATTTTATTGTTAGAGTCAACATGAACACGTACCTAAACTTTGACTAGACAATTTCTACATTAAAATAAATTAAATGCAGTTTATAATTAGCTATTTAATATAATATTATATTTATCATTTTGTTGGAATTTGTTAAGTCCCGCTCCGAAAATTAAGAGGGAGAACTGTTTATATAAACAGCCACGACATCACATTTTTTTGTTTTTTGATCTCCTCCTCTTCCTTGTCAACATTCAGTCTCCGATTGTGCTAGCAGCACTATTAATACTGCGTTGTCTTAGTTATTGATATTTAATAAATGTTTTCATGTGTTAAATAGAATTGTGATTATCTGTATTTTCCTCATCTCGGAACAACACATTTTTACTCCAAAAGTATTTTGGCAAATACTTTCGGAGTAAATAAATAATAAATACAATTGCATCTATTATTTTTTTACTATGAATATCCCATAGACTGTAAACTGACATGATAAACAGAGAAAGTTGCAACAATAATGTGCTTAAAAAATATTACCCGATATTTATATTTAATTATAATTAACATTTCTTTACAAGATAATAATATTCACTGAAGTGATAGAAATCATGTATTCTTGGCAATTAATCCCGTCTCTACAGAAAAAATTATCAGAAGTGCAATCACCCGAAAAGACAAAATTTTTTTATTTAAAGTATTAATAAATATAAGCTTTATTATAACGCTTAAATATAATATTTTATTTGTATAAAAAGTAAATATTTTAATTAAATTTCGCTAATTAATATTTTGTTTACTGAAATATTAAAACTGATTTCTTGCAATATGCAGTATTGTAGAATTTATGGAAGAGTTCTATCGAGAAACAAAAATACAATATTATATTTTAATGGGAATTTAAATTTGACATAAACAAAATGCTTACTGTATGCTATTATATTTTTTAAGATAATATTCTTAAGTTTACTAAACATATTTTTATGACTTTTTCTGGAATAAATATTTATATTTTACCTAAAAATAATTAATATAAAAGCCCAAATAGAAAATATTATTGTGCATTGGAACAGCATCTCCATATTATTTTACATCAGCTAAAAAACTTTTGGTTTGGATATTAAATATTTTTGAAGTTATATAATGATGAATGATGAAATTATATATATAATTCAAAATTAATATTTTATTTTTAATATATTGTTTTTATCTAAATTGATTTTATTTTCAACCAGGCTCTTTTTTTATGCTCTTCTTCCTGATTAATTACGTTCTTACGTAATGCAATTATAGATTTCGTTTTTAATTTTTTGAATAATTCAGTTTATGATTTATTTTAAAGTTTGCGTTTATTTTAATTATCAAAAAAGTTTGAGTCATCGCTAACATTATCTCTTAACATACACAATTTTTTTCCAATAAACTAATTAAAATAATAAAATCAGATATTTGATAAACTTTATTACCGACCGTTATTAAAAAATGCATTAAGAATTTTTTTACTTGAAATTAAATAAAGTTCAACTTTGAAAATATCGGCAATAGCTCTCTGTGATTTATTTTCTTCTTCACTTAGTCTAATAACTTCTATTCTGTCTTTCAATGTCAATTCTTTTAGTTTTGAAATGTCTTGATTTAATATTTTAACTTTTAATAATTTATTTTTATAAATATTTTTTTTTAATTTAGAAATATTTATAAAAAATTCATTATTTTGCTATTATATAAATGGAAAAATATCATTCGCTGTGATTCTTTTTCCATCTCTTTATATCTTTAGTTTTTTCGTTCGATCGAAATCTAGTACTGTATTATCTATATTTATGTTGTGATAATGTTAAATGCTTTGAAACTTCGTTGCTAGTCTGATGTGGCATTGAAGCTTTCATAACATAATTTTGACAATTAACCTTTCCTTATTTCGTTTTTATAGAATAAGCAATAAGAAAAATTCTTTTAAGATACTGTATTTTAAAATTTTTATGAAAACTTTTGCATAAATTCTTTACTAAAGATTACTAAAAAGAATATTTTTGTGCTTTTTCTGATAAAAGCACTTTTATTGCGTCTAAAAATAATCAATATAAAAGCGCAACAAATAATTTTTAAACAAAAAATTAAATTGTTATTTTAGAAAACAATCAATTTTGAAAAACATTCTCTGCAATGCTTATTACTTGTGATATATTGAGAATAGATGAGGGATATGTAGGCAAAGTAAATAAAAATATGGATTAAAAGAATTTAAGATTGATGAATTGTTTCCATTATTCCATTTTACATATTTTTGAAGTTTGAAAATGCTGAAAATCCAATCATTATTATTCATTAAAATTGAACAAATTTTCATATAAGATGTATGAACATCTTTTCTTTTATTACTACATCAATATTAATTCCATATCGATCACATTCATTAAGTGTGATTTTCTACTGAGTCATGATAATATATATAAATTTTATTCAAACGAGATATTTTTTTAATTTCAAGTAAAAAGATTTCGCGTAAAGTTCAATATCTGTTTTCTAGAGTAGATTTAATATTTTAACTTTTAATAATTTATTTTTTATAAATAATGTTTTCTTTAATTTAGAAATATTTACGAGAAATTCGTTATTTTGCTATTTTGCTTTCAATCAGGCTCTTTTTTATGCTCTTCTTCCTAGTTAATTACGTTCTTACGTAATACAACTATAGATTTCGTTTTTAATTTTTTGAAGTAATTGCTGTTTCATAAATTTTCATGTAATAGAATAGTGGTCTCCAAACTTTTTTGACTGCGTACCCCTAAGACTGAAAAAATAAATGGCGCGTACCCCAACTGATTGAGCAGATATCTATTGTAATTGGTGTTTTAAAGAGGAAATAAGGCCTTATGTAATATCCAAAAAAGCTATAATTGAACATTATTTTTATTATGAACATAGATGCTTATTTATTTTTCTTATTAAAATTTAATGAGAAGAATGGGCTTGCATTTGTTTAATAATTTCTGAAAATGCTGGTTTGATGTTATCTGACACTGCGATACGAAGGTC
>AYEL01057320.1:0-21121 GCA_000484575.1 Olivierus martensii | reverse complement strand
GAAATAAAAAACAGAAATGCAAGAGGGTTATTGAAGGTAGTCTAAGGTATCTGCTCTAATGCCAATGTAACATATTAATTTAGTTTGATAAGAGTTCATTTTAATTTTTTAAGTGAAGTGTGTCGGCTCATTTCAGCCGATGATGTGGTTTTCTGTTTGATACTCAACTCCAGTGGACCAAACGAGTGCTCCCGCTCACTCTGCTGGAGGGTAAATATACCCTCCAGCAGAATATAATATATTATGAATTATAAATAAATTTAAAAATAAATATAATGAATATTTAATAATGAAACAAAAGATTACGGAAAATATTATTCAATAATATTTATTCAAATAGAATAAGAGGAAATGCTATTTAAAAATTAATTATTCAGCTTATGGAATTATTCCTACGATTTTATTTAAATTGTAACATTCTTAGATTCATTAATATCGATTATATTTTGCTTTACAAGTGTAGCACTATATTTATCTTTACAGATGTAGCATTTTTATCAAATAGCTACCAAAACATTGATATTGAAATTCAAAGCAACAGCAGTTATCGTATGTTATTCAAAATTCAAATCTCATATTTTATATAAAATTTTAAGTTAAAAGAGCTTTCAACTTATGGAAAAATGAATAAATGAATAATTTATAGAATAATTCACTGGAAATGTTTAGCGAAAAATAAAATCTATTAAATAAATAATTGTTTATCTAGATAGGTTGCTATGTTGAACACAATATATTCATTTAAGATTCGTTTATTTTTATATATAAAAAGTATTTCTTTTAAACGAAAATTCGAGTTGTATTCGTTGAATGGAAATGTTATTTATATATAGGCAAATTCAAATGATGGTGAACGATTAGTGATCTTATAATTTTCACTTAACAATTTTATAACACAACTTACGCATATGCTAATAACCCGAAGTTTATTAATAGACAAATATATGATATAAATAAATTTAAAATACCATATCCAAAAATCTTCCAAATTTACTACTTAAAATTTATAAGAAATTATATTTACAAAACAGTATCTAATAATCATTAGATATTTTATAATTTTATTAAAATTATTTTAAGTTTTTATTTTTAAAAAAATAGGAATGGTTTCAATTTGCAATCGCATGTTATTTGATATTAATAATGTACAGTGAAAATAATCACATATAATAATATATTTATTATTCTAGGAAGTTATTTAAGAAATATTTTAAAAAAATTAATCAAAATTATTGGCAAATAATTTTGATTAAATTTTTTAAATATATCTTTCAAATAATCATTAATACTATTATATGAATTCAGCAGAAGAGTACAATACAGTATTATAGATACAGACCAAGTACAGTAAACGATAAAATCCTTGGGGATTAAGAAATGTTGGATTTTAAAGCAGTTTTAAGCTCACATCGATGTGGCTAGAGGACGGGAAAATTCTGAAAGCAATCTATCAGCAAAAATCGATTTCTCTGTAGAATAAATAGTTTCCTGAAATATATGTGAACAGGATGAAGAAGACTTTATTCCAATATCCAAGGGCTAATATATTGAGTGTATTATGTGTAAAATAGTGCATTATACAATAATAAAATACGTATAGTAAAGTAAATAATATATTCTCTCTCTCTCACTTACTAGTTTGGGGAGTTGATGGCCGACAACAAATTTACACACCTGATAACAGGATGAAGAAGACTTTATTCCAATATCCAAGGGCTAATATTTTGAGTGTATTATGTGTAAAATAGTGCATTATACAATAATAAAATATGTATAGTAAAGTAAATAATATATTCTCTCTCTCTCACTTACTAGTTAGGGGAGTTGATGGCCGACAATCGAATTAATCTATTTTCCATAGTCTCATATGGGAAATATTCTCTCACAATTTGACAGTTTCTCAATTTGACATTAGTTCGGCAATGGATTAATGTCGAATTGTGAGGCACCATTGTATCATATACACCCAATTCTGTTTTTACATGCTACATATCTTTCCTGAAGAATATGTGTGAAAAAATTCATATAAAAAAATAACTTTACAATATAAGCATCAAGGGAACTTATTCAAATAAATTCAAATATGCTAGCCAAAATCTAGCCCTTGAATTACAACGGAATAATTTAATGATTAGAAATAATTTTTTCATAATTATAATAATAATTAATTTTACTAAATCTATGAGTGGCGCCAATATTATAATAATATTTAATTTTACTAAATCTATGAGTGGCGCCATCTATTAATTAATAAATTGAACTCGAATTTTTAATTAATTTATCTGAAGAAAAAATCTGCCTCGGCCCGGGATCGAACCGGGGACCTTTGGGCTAACGTCCCAATGTCCTAACCGCTAGACCACCGAGGCCAACAAGAATAAATAGTTTCCTGAAATATATGTGATAAAAATAACATGTCTCATTACAACAACTCTATAAAGGCAGCTTGTGATAGATATAAAAAGACGACAAAGGATAAAATTTTTCCCAAAAATAATTATTCCATAGAGGAAAATTCAAATAATTTTCTTTTATAATAAATTTGCTAATTACTTATTATTGATACTAATAAATAACTGTCTGAAGAATCAATCTGCTCATCAAATAATTTTCTTTTATAATAAATTTGCTAATTACTTATTATTGATACTAATAAATAAATTGCAATGCTTTAAAATAAATTTTAAGCAATTATTATTACCAAGAAACGTATTTTTTTTTATTTGATAAATAATTAAGAAATTAATCAAATCTGTATTAACAAAGCATAATAAACTTATTTTTGATGGCTACATGCAGAGAAGAATATTTTTATCTACGAATTTATAAAGTAGAAATAAAGCATCAAATATTTCCAAATACAATAAGTTTTTATACAATACTATTTCTTTCGCTAAAGTTTCCCTGTATTGTAGGGAAGAAACTTTAGTAAAATGCTGAACTGTTTGAAAATGTTTTGTATAGATTCGAAATGGCAAACAATTTATTCTAAAATGTTTTTCTCTTAAAGAATAGAATGATAAATCAAAATATACAAATTAAAAAAATTTATTCCAACTGATGCAGTTAAAACCAGCGTTGCAGAGTCGGAGTCGGAGTCGGGAGTCGGGGAGTCGAAGTTTAAAAATTCGAGTTCAATTATTAATTAATAGATGGCGCCACTCATAGATTTAGTAAAATGACTAACTTTAGTTCAAATTTGGCACTAACTTTAGTTCAAATGATTTCCAATCATTAATATTCCGTTGTAATTCAAGGGCTAGATTTTGGCTAGTATATTTGGATTTATATAAAAAAATATACTGTATCTATGGAAAAATAGAAGATTGGTTCCTGATCTAAAAAAATAATAGAATAAACCATATGAAAAATCATGCCAAATCTTATCATTTTTACATGCTTGCACTTTTTATTTCATAAAGATTGCACATGTATATAAAAATGTATTCTTCATAATTTACTTTATTATATAAAGTAAATTATCATTTGAAAAAAAATAACATATAACTAATTCATAATGATTCTTCATAATTTACTTTATTATATAAAGTAAATTATCATTTGAAAAAAAATAACATAACTAATTCATAAAGACAAAAATTAGGCAAAATAATATGAGTTACACATAACAAGATTTTATTCGTTGTCACTTTCTGACAATAAATGCATACGTTTGCATAAGACAGCAATATCATTGCTCTCACTAGAAATTGATTATAGGTTTCTTATTCCATTGGTGAAATTCTTTCAGTGATTTCTTGAACAAAATTAGCATTAATCTCCTGTGGTACCAATGTTTCGGTGATTTTAAGAATGAATTCAGTTATTAATCATTATATTCATGTTTTGGCTAGGCCATTATAAAATTGTCTGTAAAACGCCATTAATGACTTCAGATCATGTTGAAACTTTCCTGCTTGTTCCTCATTAGGATCATGTTTGACAAAATAGTTTGAAAAGTATAACTTATAATTTATTGACTTTCAGCAAAATTAATAAATTTATAGGTACACAAATTTTATTTTATTTTTATTAAATTTTTTATACTATTAAACATCAAAAAGGTACTTTTCACTTTAAGCACCAAACTCAAAATGCAGACAAAACTCTTGCAATTTTGTCATTTTTAATTACATTGCGATTTGTCCAGATTTACCTGCACGACTCTGTATATTGTAAGTACACCCAATATTGTTTTTACATGACAAATATGTTCCCAAAGTATAAATGTAAAAAAAAATCATGTAAAAAATAAATATCTATGGAAATATAGAAGATTGGTTCCAGACCTAAAAAAAATCAGCAAAAATAATATAATAAATCATATGAAAAATCATGTTAAAATCTTATCTTTCTTCATAAAGATTGCACATGTATATAAAAATGTATTACATAAAGTAAATTATCATTTGAAAAGAAAAATAATATATAATTAATTCATAAACACAAAAATTAAGCAAAATAATGTTACACATAACAAGATTTTTTGCTTGATACTGATGATAAATGCATATGTGTAAGACAGCAATATCACTGCTATCATTAGAAATATCTTGGTCGTTCATTGTCGTCTTATTCCATTGATGAAACTCTTTTTGTGATCTCTTGAACAAAATTAGTACTAGTCTCCTGTGGTGCCAATGTTTCAATGGTTTTAAGAATGAATTTAATTATTAATCATTGTGTTTGTGTTTTAGCTAGGCCATTATATAATTCTCTGTAAGATGTCATCAATGACTTCAGATCACATTGAAATTTTCCAGCTCATTCTTCATTAGGATCATGTTTGACAAAATGGTTTGAAAATTGTAACTTATCATTTATTGACTTTTCAGCAAAATTAATAAATTTATACATGCACGAATTTTATTTTAACTTCTATTAAATTTTTTATACTATTAAACATCAAAAAGGTACTTTTCACTTTAAACATCAAACTCAAAATGCAGACAAAACAAATTCCCTATTGAAGTTATACATATAATTAGGGGAATTCCCCGGAAATTTATTTTCTAACTGGAACCATAAACAACAACATAGAGGTGAATAATGTGAAGCAAACGCTGCATTCACTATAATATGAAAAAATTTTTTTCTTAGAATTTGGGTCTGTCATATTAAATCAAAATAAATTATGTAAAAAGAGAAGGAAATTTTTTCTAATTCATGTTAAATCAGAATCGTATAAAAACAAAATTGGGTGTATACTGTAAGCAAATTTTATTCATTTGAGATAGTTTCCAAGAAAAAAAATATCTTCTATTGGGAGTTTGTTACATCAAAATAATAACAACAATTCTTGTTTTTCTATGCACAGTAATATATAATTTAAAAATTTTTATTATATTTTCTTAAAAGTTGTTATTTCATATATGTTATCGATAATATGCCAAATATAATTGAAAAGAGAAAATAAATAATACTGTCAACTGTATCACAATTGCATACTTTAACACAGTGCTTCTGACTTAGGTGCAGTAGAGTCAAATTTAGGTCATTGCAATGGACTGGCATTTTATGATGTTTTTTGATGTATTTGTTGTTTTACATAAATTAGTTTATTTTTTGGTTTAAGAATAATTTTTATTTTAATTTTTAAAAATCAAGAGTCGTTTCATATAATGAAACAGAAATGAATCTGTATACTTCATTTCGTTAATTTGTAATTAATTATTGGAAAAGTGTATATTAATGGCTGTTGGTGATTACTTCGAACTGCAATAGCAAAAAGCGAAAAATTCCATAATATTTAAAAAATTTAAATACTTTATTATAATAGTAAATAATCATATTTTATTCAGAATGTAATAAGTCCTATATAATAAACAAATTAATATTTGTTAAATACAGATTAAATGAAATTTTATAAAGATTTCATATGTTTTAAAATATTGTAATGTTTACTATTGTTTAGAAAAAAATTATACATGCCATTGATTTGCTATTACTGCTTTATATTTGCCCTTGATTTACAATTGATGATGGTTGTTAGCTAAAAATGTTTTTGCTGTAGTTGATTATTTACATTAAATTTATCCTTCTTAAAAAAACTTGTAATTTGTGATTGAATTAAATTAGCATATATATAGTTATAGGATGTTAAATTTTAATATATATATATACATCAATAGGTGCCAAAAGATATTTTAATCTCTTGAGTGCCAGTGATGTTTTGAAATTAAGCTCAATTAATATCCAAAAAAAAGATATGAAAATTTAAATTGTGAAATCGCACTTAATTTTCATTGAAATCTTTTGAAATTTTCAGTATTTATTGCATTTTTTGTTCTCTTTCTAATAATGTAAGCATTTTTTTCTAATTTTATATTTTTACAACTTTTTGTTACATATACAAGATCAATGAAAAAACTATTTTTTTTTATATGAAATTTTAGCCATCCAATGCAATAATTGATATATTTAGATAGCGACAAGTCCTCTGAACAAAATAAACCGTGAATGAGAAATTTAGTCAAAATTTTCAGAAATTTTAAAAAAAAACTTTCCATTTCATTTAATTATAATATTGTTCATTCTAGCACTGATTAAAAGTGGAAATTTACACACAAAATTTAGTAGCGCTTTCGACTTTATTAAGTCCTCATCAGCTATACTTTACATATATAGATTGTCGAACATAAGAAAGCCCTATTCTTATGTTCGACAATCTATATATGTAAAGTATAGCTGATGAGGACTTAATAAAGTCGAAAGCGCTACTAAATTTTATGTGTAAAAATTTTTCCACTTTTAATCAGTGCTAAAATGAACAGTATTATTTTCAGGAGGACTTAATAAAGTCGAAAGCGCTACTAAATTTTATGTGTAAAAATTTTTCCACTTTTATTCAGTGCTAAAATGAACAGTATTATTGTCAGAAATTATTTATAAAAAATTCATAGGTTATGTAACTTCTGTTGAATGAAGTTATGTCATATAATTATAAAAAATTATATGAATTCATTGAAATATTGCCATTTTTATTAATATTTCATATTTATTAACTTGTTCTTACTTCGTTTATACAATTTTTATTAACTTGTTCCTCTAATCAGACTGTAGATGGTTTATTGTTACTCGGCATCCAATGCTGAATACTCATCTCCAAATCAGGCCTGGCTGCAATTTTCCAGGAAGCGAGTCTAAAGCAATAAAACTGCCACACCTTTAAATGGCTTGAGAATGTTTGTTTCATTTTTTGTCATTTTCTCCTAAATTTCAGTGAAATTAAAACAAAAAATGAATGATTAAGACATATTTTAGTTTATTTAACAGAATTAACTAATATTTTCGTATTATCTACAATATTTTTTAATTTTCACAAATTTTTTGTATTATCTTCATATAGCTCATTTTATGAAAAATTTGATTTTTTACGAAAATTTCAAAAATACTATTTATTGAATTGCATAATCAGAATAAATTTGATAGATTAGACTATAAAATCAACAGGATGGGATAAAAAAATCCAAATTCTATTCAGCTGTTCAAATATAAACAATAATTGTTGTATGTAATTTAAAAAAATATTTTGTCAACTGAAAAAATTTAGGAACCACTGCCAAAAAACACATATTTTCAATGAATACACACAAAAATGCTGATTTGCAAAGCTGAATTAATAAAATTGGGATTGAATTTTTTAACTTTTTTTAAATTGCTTTTTATCAGTTTTTGTTTCACTTCCTTGATATCTATCAACAGCAAAGGCAGTTGATGGGTTAAACTATTGAATATATTTGAACTTTAATTGATTTTTATAAAAAATATATATATCTTAAAATCACAACATAATATATATTAATAGCTGCTTTTCATTTATTTATTCATTATACTAAAATTTTAGTATAATAAAGCAATTTGAACAATCCCTCGAAGTTTGTTATAAGATTTAATATGTATTATAATTTCTATTTTCTTCATAATTTTTTGAGTAAAAGAGAAAATAAAAATTATTAGAATAAACTTTAAAATACTTTACAATAAAAGTAATTTGTAATAATGTAATTATTTTATATAGTGAATTCTAATATTTCCTTTATTATAATGATATTTTATTTATTTTAGAGGAAGATTAAATGTTTTGGCTAATGTATGTCGTAAGCCTTTAGAACAAATTTTAACTCAGTTCAGTGGATTAGAGCCAGCTGATGAGGTATGAAAAAAATTAAGTATTTGCATCAAAAATTAATTTTAAATCTTATTGATTTATATACAATACATATAGAACAAAATATTTTTAATTAAAAATTTTATATTTTCAGGAAAGATGCATATTATGCTATTATATTAATTCAAAATATATAATGATATATATAGTCTATTCCACTTAATTGGAGCAGCCGCTTTTTTGAGTCAAATCTTAAAGAATGGAAACCAAACTAATAAACTAATACATAATAATTATGTAATAAGTCCTATATAATAATTATGTAATAAGCTTTTAAATTATTTAAAAGCTTAATTGGGACAGTAGCAGAAAAGGATAATTAGCAATTTTTGACATATTTTAGGGATTTTTTGAAAGTATGTCAACACTACATACACTAATATTTGGCAACACTAGCATAATGCGAATCAGTTATCTATCGTTATGCGTCTGGCCAGTATGTGTTTGCTTAAGAGTCTACTGTTACTATATACTGTACCTAGTGATATTCGCTTACAGTGTCTATTTTATTTAAATCTTTGCCAAGATGTCAAGAAAGGATTTTACACTTTTAAGTAAAATTGCTTTGCTGGATAAAATTAAAAGCCAGCCATTTAATACAAGCCATTGTAGACTTGCTGAAATAAACCAAAATCTACCATAGCATATTTCACAACAAGAAAATCAACTCTGTGAGCAGTGGACATTACAGAAAGAAATTCCAGGAACATCCAGAAGAAAGCATGATGGAAAGGATCTAGAAGTTGAAGAAGCATTAGATCATGCCAGCCATTTAATACAAGCCATTGTAGACTTGCTGAAATAAACCAAAATCTACCATAGCATATTTCACAACAAGAAAATCAACTCTGTGAGCAGTGGACATTACAGAAAGAAATTCCAGGAACATCCAGAAGAAAGCATGATGGAAAGGATCTAGAAGTCGAAGAAGCATTAGATCAATAGTTTTCTATATTTAGCAGGCGAGGCGTGAATATCAGCGGCCCAGTGTTGAAGACATAGTCAGAGGAGATTGCTAAAAACCTAATAATTAGGTACCTATTTTAATAAACCATTAAAATAGATACTTAATTATTATTTTTTACCTACTTATTTATTTGCCTACATATTACATATTTTATTTTAGAATTTATTATTAGTTTGTTTAGTTTAATTGGGGCAGCCACTTAATTGAGCCAAACTGGATTGGTCCCAACATGTCCCAATTAAGCAAAATCGACTGTATTGTCATTTAAGTTAATTTGCCATTTTGACCACTTTAATTTTTTTTTTAAATTAAAGTGGTCAAAAAATTGCATCATTTGCTTTTTTTATTTGCATTTTCTAATATATATAATATATTGCATCATCCTGTTAAAATAGGTTTAGCGCTAGAGCGAGTCGTAATCTCGTCGGCCCTTCTGGCCGGGTTTAGCGCTAGAGAGATTCGTAATCTCCTTACTTAGGCTTACTTGTTAGAATAACAATAATAATATAACTATTTCCCTTTGCCCATTTGGTACCTGATGACCTGATTATAAGCAAATATCATTATTAGCTAAATTTAACAATCTATGCTATTATATTAAATAACTGTTTTGGTAATAGGTATTTAAATAGTTGTTTTGAAATTATAATGGTAGTTCTTGAATTTTTTTTTTTTTTGACGTTCATATGTGAAAAAGGCGATTCTGGTATATATCTATCCAAAACACAACAGAATTTTTTGCACAATATCAGTTAATATTGGAAACTTTTTGTTTATACTGTATTTCCAAATGATAAAAAAATTATTGATTTAACAATTTTAACGAAAAATTGTCAATAGCAATACACTTGAAGAGAATTAAAAGATAATACAAAATAATGATAAATATATTTCTTGAATTTTTTTTTTTTTTGACGTTCATATGTGAAAAAGGCGATTCTGGTATATATATATCTGCTTCTTGAATTTTTTTTTTTTTTGACGTTCATATGTGAAAAAGGCGATTCTGGTATATATCTATCCGAAACACAACAGAATTTTTTGCACAATATCAGTTAATATTGGAAACTTTTTGTTTATACTGTATTTCCAAATGATAAAAAAATTATTGATTTAACAATTTTAACGAAAAATTGTCAATAGCAATACACTTGAAGAGAATTAAAAGATAATACAAAATAATGATAAATATATTATTGTTTTCAGTTTTAATTAAATTTGTAATGAGGAATCAACTTGGGAGGAATAAACAAGAGATCGACCAAAAATCGCTCCGCAATCGATGGGTTGAACATCCCTGGTTTATAAATATATACTGTTTGCTTATATCAAAAACAATAGAGATATTTAGAATTATCATTATCATATATAATATAGTACGTTTCACGAGTCATGGCCGGGCTATGCGCAGTAAGGAAATGGGGCTCTGGAATTATTAAACAGGTTTCCGCTGTCGACCTCAGGTACACTTTCAGCTCGTACAGTACAGTATGTACTGTACGAACTGAAAGTGCGGGCTGTAACAATATGTTTTTCTCTACAAAGTTTTAAAAAAGATTTTAACTCTTTTCTTTTACAAAAAGAATAATTACGTAGCTTGCCCAGACACTCCACTGACGTCATTGTAGATACACTATCCCCGTAGATCATTACATAGATCGTCTTTTCTACTGCGCATATAATTACCCCGGCCATGACTCGTGAAATGGACTATAAAGGAATAAGCGTGTGGAGTCCATGTTTTTGCGCATGCGCGAATTCCCGCGGCAAAAGTCGCCGTTATTATTTTCTCTCGCTTCGAATCTTTAATCGTGTCTTTTAGAAAACTAAATCCCAATCTCATTATAAATTTTACTTTAAATTATCATAGTTTACTTCCTATTTATGTTTGTATACTTCTTTTTGTTATTTGACTTCAATTTCTGTTTTTTTCGATCGAAAAATGTTGGATGTTCCCCGGCTCGAGAGTTCAGTTTGCATTCGGCACATAGATTTTAAAGGGATAGATGGCTCACTCATTGTTTAAAAGTGAAGCCATGATTGGTGGGGTACTTTCACTAATGTACAGTTCGTTCCAAAAAGTTTGTCAGCCGCTTTGCAGGGGGCTGAGCTTACCGGAAGTTGATCGGTTATAAAGTCTGTCAGTTCGGTTACTGGAAGTTGATCAATTATAAAGTTTGTCAGTTCGGACCTGCATAGTGGAAGCTAAAAATGGACGCGTCCGTTCTAAGAATAGGGGTGAGGTATACGAATGAGATAGGCCAATATCCCGTTTATGTTCTGTGATCCTTTTGCTTAGGTTTCTATTCGTAACTCCTATATAAGGATACTATATAGGATATATAATATCCTTATATATATACTATTCATAACAAACAGACACAAAGTTTCAGAATTTTTTGAATTTCCGGGTTGCCTAACCTTCCTTGTTAGTATAATAATTTTTGACTTGTTTTCATTCAGAAATTTTTTAAATCATTGAGCGAGTCAAGAAGTTTTAATCACTGAAGTAAGAAATATTTTAGAAAATGGAAATTGAAAATGTAGATAGGTATTTAAATAAAAAACTGCACAGTTTCGTTAAGTACATAAAACTCTCAATGTTTTAAGGAAGTTTACAATTTTATGTTGGGCCGCATTCAGTACTGCGGTGGGCCGCATGCGGCCCGCGGCTTGGATAGCCCTGGTTTAAAGTATCAATAAAATAGATTGTTATCAATGCCAATTACATTTTAAAATATATTAAAAAATAAAACTGAAAATAATAGAGCAGAGAAAGTTCTACCATTTTGTAATATTGTATTGTTATTGTTGGTATAATATTTACAAAATGGCGAAACTTTAGCCAAACCTCATTTAAATATCAGACATTTATTTAAGAAGCTCGAATTAATTCCTGCTTTTTACTATTGATAAAACGTCACCTTATATTACGTTTAATATGGTATTTTTAATTTCAGTATAAAAAAAGTGAGCAGCGTTGTATGTTTTGTTCACTAGGATTGACTGACAAACTTATTGAATTGAAAAAGAAAGAGAATAACCAGAAAAGAAAATTGCAAACAAATCTTTAACAATGCCAATATATATTTTGACAGTGATGAAAATAATAAAATCCACTTGAAGAATGAGATAAAATAGTCTAGTCAATTGAAATATGCTAATAAAAATTCTAGAGTTTTAAAAATTTTTTGGATTTTAAAGAATTCCAAATTCTAGACAGTCTTCAAAATTTTTCATGCCCACCCCAGGGACTTATTAAAATATTTCAGGGATATCCTTTATTTTGCTTATCATAATACATGTTTATTGTATAATATTTTTATTTACTGATAAAGGATGCATGATTAAAAAATTTAGAAACCACTGTTCTGGAAATATCGAATTTTATAAACTTTGCTTATTCTTTTAATAATTATAGATAATATTGCACAGAATTTCAAGATAAAAGTGTCTATATACCATTAAATATCTGAATAAGACCTATATTAATTATTAACAGTATGCAAAGTATTATTTTTCATATTACAATTTTATTTATTGACTGCATTTGATATAATATATATATCGTTACTTGATGTGAATTATAAAAAATAGCAACTGTAT
The DNA here is from genome assembly GCA_000484575.1 of Olivierus martensii. Lineage (NCBI taxonomy): Eukaryota > Metazoa > Arthropoda > Arachnida > Scorpiones > Buthidae > Olivierus > Olivierus martensii. The sequence goes on along the minus strand of AYEL01057320.1, from coordinate 8,378 downwards.
TATTATGGCTTACGATTTAAAACTAAAATATTAAAATTGTTCAAAATTAAGCTTATTAATAGTAGTTTTTATAATTTGAACTTTCGTGATCTATAAGGCAAATTTAAACCATAACTTAGAGAATTACACTTCTTTCATATTATTTAACATTGAAATTTCCATAAGCAAATTAAAATATTGCATATATTATACAATAGACTCCCGTACAACCACATAATAGGAAATCTCGTTATACGAGATATGCATTATCAGACGATTTTATGCAAATTTAAACTTGAGCACTGATCGCATATTTCTAAATGAGATGTCCGTTAATTAGCATATACGATTTTATTTTTGTACAGTGTTAACTAACTAGTTTTAAAGATTTCTTTTAATAAAGGAAAAAAGCAAACGGAATATAGGTAACTAAATTTCTAATAAGTTTTATAGTCGCAATTTTTTCCTCGCGTTATAGAAGGGCGCGTTATACGGGAGTTTACTCTATATTTCTGTCATATTTCATTGATTACGCGTCTTTAAATTTTGATGATTCTCTAATTTTATAAATTTCAACGCATTTTTCACGTTTATTAAGTATTCATATCCACTATCATCATATAGCTTTCCAGTATATTGATTTCTAAATAGCATTGATACAACATAATAAAGCATTTTTTTCTTTCTGTAGAATGTGTTTTCTTAGTAGAATTTTTACTTTCTTATCACTGGCTCAAAATTTGGTTTAAAACTATGAAAATATACAAATCTATTCAGACCTGGGGTGAGCAACTTTTTTTTTGTAGGGGGCCGTATAGAAAAATTTATGATGGGCCACGGGCAAAAACAAAAACAATTGATAATAATAGCATTTATTTAAAAAAGAGAAGGTACAGATATATAAGTATACATAGCGTTTGTATTAGATATAATAAAATAATTTGGCCCGCAGACCGGAGGTTGCCCACTCCTAATTTAGACTATTACAGTTACATAAAAATTTTCTCGTATTTGTTGCTCAGATATTTTATTAGATATTTTTTATTTTATTTTAAGATGCTTAATCAAGTTTGTGATTTTTATTTAAACAAATGTAATTATATTTTTTATTTGTATAAAAATATAATCAAGAATATAAAGAAAAGTCTAGAAAACCGAATTGGCCAGATATTGGATCTTTTACTTTTGTTCATGCTACATCTAATACAATAGTTTAAACAATAAAAACGATCGTAAGATATCGTTCAGTTATTACATTATTTATTTGTTGTAATGTTTGGCTTCCTTTTATATAGCAAACAACTAATATTTAATATAGGGAATAATATAAATTTTCTCAGTAAAAATATCTGATGCTTTTCAGGATAGTATAGATAGTGTATTACAATTCAAATCGTTATGAACTCATATTTTCTTATATTGCATTTATTTTTTCAAAAAATCATCGAAATAAAAATATGTTTACTGATTAGAAAACAATAATAATGAAATATGTGTATGTATGAGTAAGTAAACTCATTAAAAATTTTTTTAAATGGAAAAAACTGTCTTCTTTTTCTTTTGTATGGTAAGCTTGGTCGCTAAATTTTGATTGCCCCCTTTCCACTCAAATAGAGTACTAAGGGAGCCGTTATGGGCAAAAAATATAATTAAATGCAAAAATATAGAAGCAGCAAAGAACCGTACCAACTCAATCTACGTGTTGATGCGTTTGAGTACCTAACCCAGTATAGAGGATAATAATAACCTATTTTATGTTAGGTAGAAGCTTAGAACTATGTTAGTAGATATTAAGTACTATGTTATTAGAAAGCTAGAACCGTGTTAGTATGTTGCTAGAACTATGTTAAGAGGAAGCTTAATATCTTAAGTTAGTAAAAGACTTATAACTGTGTTAATACTTAAAACTAATATTTTTTTTCTTTTTTTTTCTTTTTATTTCTTTTTATTTTTTCTTATTATTATTATTTCGTTTTTTATTTAATTAGGTAAAATGTTAGTGTGTTAGTAACTTACAAGGGGAGGTCGCATCTATCGGTTCCGGGATTTAGACAATTTTTATATATGTTAATCTACAGTCAAAAAAATAAGGAGACACGTGTTCGAGCTTTCCTTCGAATGCACCTCAGAACATGCAAAATCGGCTTCCAAAAATCTTAATTTTCTGATATCACTACTATACAGTATACTATTAAAAATGTTTTGTCCGGAACTATAACGGACTTATAGTTTTTATGATAACAAGTGGAAGTATAGTTGTATAGATTCGTTTAATTTACTACATGCTGAACTCATGTTAATATTGTAATTTTATTTGAAGCTTATTTGTGAAAACTGTCATTATGTTGTTGTAATTTACTGTAACATTGTGAATAATTTAATTGACTATATCATTGGCATAAATGAATTTCGGCTCTCCCATAGACTAAGGAAATCTAAGGTAGCTTTTACTGACACCCAATGCTGTCATCAAGTATAATCATGAAATTCCAGTCAACCTCCATTTAGGAAATTTTATTTACTCATGTTTTGCATCAACCTTTTACATATAGGAGTGTCTCGAAATCCCTGAAAGACTGTACTGGGACCATGAACTCTGATTGCCCCACCTTCTCTACGACTTTTTTGTTTATTAATTTTTACTCTTATAGCTATTATTACAATTAAATAAAAAAATATTTCTAGAATTCTCTGGAAATACAATTTCCCGTTCTTGATTCCCGAGGATTTCAAAAAGTTGGGAATTTAGAAAAACTATAAGATGCACATGCTACAGCAGTTAAAGCATGGTGATACAAATATTCATGTCAGTTTGCATTTTAGTTCCTGGTAAAATGATATTGGATATCATTTGGCCATGGAACAGCTTTCGTTAATAAAAAAAAAACTTCATCAAAATTGAATGAATAATTCACTCAAAAATGAAATGTTTAGATTTATCATACATCAGTTCCTTGAAATGCCTATCAGTTTGCCCACAAACACAGCAATTGATGAGGCCACAACTTTCATTCTTGCATAATAACAGTAGAGGATCTTCAAGACTGCATCATTATTATTTGTGCAGAGATTTCTGCTGTCACTAAAGGCTGTGAGAAACTCTATCCAACATCATTCTCAACTGTACTTGGGTGCTGGACATTTTGAGCACATTCTTGATTAATTTTTATTTGATTAGGCTCTGAGTTTTCAATTTATTGATTTGGGGTATTATGTTTTGGTATTGGTTTGTGTTATTTATAGGTCATAAATAAGTATCAACCCTTTGTATGTAAAAATGTTTTTGTTTCATTTTTGGGCAAACTATTCATCTGATTTTGATAAAGTTTTTTTTTTATTATGTTCAGAATTGAATACTGAACAAGTTTGTAATTGGAAATTTTACTCTATCTGTTATGTTTTATGAGATAAGATTTGAAACTTTTCTCATTGCATAATCAGATCATTTGAAGGTCACCATCAGGTAGCCCACCCATGACTTCCTATTTGTTAGTATTAACAGATTTTTGAAATCTAGAACAGATTTTTGAAATCTATGATATTTATCAAGTTATTTGGAGGGGTACAGACTTTTCTTCCACTCTGTATATAAACAAATTCAGATCTGCTTGGTTGCAAGAGATATCAAGTGACACTCTTACTAATAATTTGTAAACCAATGTTTATCTAATTGAAAAAGTATAAGACAACTTAGATTTTTGCATATGTTCTCTTAGATGACTAATTCTGTAAAATAAGAAGAGTATAAGGAGTCAATAAATAAGCCTTTATGATTGTAGATTGAACTTATATAGTAAAAGATGTTTGCTCTCTTCAGGTCACAATAAGGAAAAACAGACTTAAGTTAGCAAATAAATTTAAAACTATCCTGTAAAATATAAAAATTAAATTATTACCATTTAGAATATATAATGTATTATTTTAGAGCAGTACTTCCAAAACTATGATGTGGAGGCCAAATCCAACCTATGTTAGAATTTTATCTAGTTTATGGACATTTTATTCAGATTTTTTCAAAAAAGATAACGTGCTTTTTAGTTATATTCGTATAGAAATATGCATATTTTTTTTATACAAGTAATAAAAAAAAATAAAATAAAATATACTAAAAACATTTTTGTCTGATCCTAGTTTTGTTTAGCTCATTCAAAATTTAAACATTTGCATGTAAAATGTTCATATATGAATTTAAAGTGTGAAATGTTCTCTTAGAAAGTTTGAGAATTTGTGATTTAGAAAATGTAACTGATAACAATACACTTTCTCTGTAAGATATGTCTGTACATAAATAACAAATTTTTATTATTTTATTAAAAGTTTAATAATAATTAAATTTTTAGGGATCTGGTGATGTTAAATATCATTTGGGAATGTCACATGAACGTCTCAATCGTTTGACAAATAAAAATATTAAACTGGCAGTTGTTGCTAATCCATCACATCTTGAAGGTAATAAAAATTTTATTGTTTGTTTTTTTAAATTACTTATGATAAGGTTAAATGAATTTTTTTTAATATGCATAAAAGATGCATAAAGCATTATGAAATGTTCTCTTAGAAAGTTTGAGAATTTGTGATTTAGAAAATGTAACTGATAACAATCTTACAATACACTAAATATTTTATATTTGTCTGCTATCTATGATAATATTTTAATTCTTTTATAATGTATATGCTGGATTCAATTATTGTATGAAATTAAAAAAGTTATTTTTAATGAAAATGATTTTGCAAACATTTTACCAAACTATAAAGTACATTATGTTGGGTTCTATTGATGCATATTATCTGCATGTGTATATTATCAATTGAATTTTTTAGTTGAAGTGAATTACAAATAATTGAATTTTACCAAATGAAAATGTATTCTTTGCTATGAATAAAAATATAATGTTAAATTTTTTTCTGTTAGATCTTTTATTTATAATTGCTTTACTCTTTTCTCATGTATTGTGACGATTATTATATATACTTCTGAGAATTGACATTACATTATTTTAAAGGAACCTAATTATTTTGTATAACATTGCAATTAAGTTCCTATAAAATCTCATGTAGTGTGAAACCATATTATAATGGACTAAGAATTAATACACAAGAGGTGTTACACTCCAAAACGCCAATAAAAATATACAGTTTAATTTTATAAGTATCTTTTTTTTTTTTTTTTCTTTTGTATGGTAAGCTTGGTGGCTAAATTTTGATTGCCCCTTTCCACTCAAATAGAGTACTAAGGGAGCCGTTCTGGGCCAACATTAAAAGCAAAATGTAGAAAAAAAACAAAGAACCTTTCCAATGTGTGAAAGTAACCCAACCCATTTCATGTTAGGTAGAAGCTTAGAACTATGTTAGTAGAAAAATTAAGTACTATGTTATTCGAAACCTAGAACTGTGTTAGTAATATATCTAGAAAGTATGAGAAGAGGGAACTTAAAATAAGTTAGTAATAGACTTACAACTATGTTAATACCTAAAACTAATAAGTTTTTTTTTTTTTTTTTTTTTTTTTTTTAAATTAAATAAAATGTTATTGTGTTAGTAGCTTAGGACTAGACTTATATCTATAATCAACTTATCACAGTCACTCTGCTAAAGAATTGATAGGACAGAAGGTGTTAGTAGTACCAACCCGACCCAACCTAAACATTCTGATATCTCCACTCCCACAAGAAAGAAAGTGTGGGGTGGACATACCACCGACACACCTCAGCCATCGGGAAAAACCAATGGAAGTTCGTCATTGGAGAAAAACCAACAGCTGAATTTTATAAGTATCAGAAACTTAATTTTTATTAAAAATAGTAATAACTGAAAAAAATCTTACACACTGTGATACATATATGTCAGATAATCTAAATTTTTTCCTCTATCACAGCTAAATACAATCAAACAAGAATATTTTCTCTATTGCAAAATATTTTTCTTTTCTAAACTTTCTTTTGCAGCATCTAGATTTTGAAAATCATTTATAAAATTTTCTGAGAAGTTTTTTGAAATCTTGTTGCTTTTGCATGATAGATTTTTGTAAATTTCATAGTATAGAGTTAAGCATTTTTGAAGCTTTCTTTTGAACTTTGTGCTCCTTTTGTTCAAAGAAGTCATAAAATGCAGAGATTTCCTAATATTTTTTTATATATGAAGGTAGTTTATATTCAAAGTTGAATTACTTAGGCTTACTTGTTAGAATAACAATAATAATATAAACTATTGGTTATTTATTAATTTAGGCTTTAAGTAAAGGGCAGCAGATGTGTATGATATTAATTTCATGACACTGCAACGCTATATGAAAAGAAAGGAAAAATGTGATGAAGGATCTATTCGTTGAAATTAATTGGCTATGCGATCACTTATTCTTGTCAGGAGAAAGCACGTGACGAGCACATCCCACGCGTATACCTGCCACTCTATTTTTATTCAGTAGGGACAGGTCCATTCTAATCTACTGATTCTCACTACAAGTACCTGATTGTGCAACCGATCAACTTCCGGCAACCGTACAAGTACCTGATTGTGCAACCGATCAACTTCCGGCAAGCACAGCTACTACGTTCATTCAGAAGGGACGAGGCCATTCTGATTTAACTTGATTCTCACTACAAGTATCTAATTGTGCAACTGATCAACTTCCAAAGTACCTGATTGTGCAACCACCTTGATTCTCAGTACAAGTACCTGATTGTGCAACCGATCAACTTCCTGCGATTCTCACTACAAGTACCTGATTGTGCAACCGATCAACTTCCGGCAACCGTACAAGTACCTGATTGTGCAACCGATCAACTTCCGGCAAGCACAGCTACTACGTTCATTCAGAAGGGACGAGGCCATTCTGATTTAACTTGATTCTCACTACAAGTATCTAATTGTGCAACTGATCAACTTCCATTGTGCAACCGATCAACTTCCGGCAAGCACAGCTCCTACGAGGAGTAGGCAAAACTTTATGGACTAGATTGTACATTTAGCTATAATAGGCCTATCACTTTATGTTTAAATCAATACGTCGAGTGGTTTTTAAGATATTGGTTCTTAAACCAGAAATGGCGACTCGGGGCTAGTTGTTACATTTCGATCAGGGTAGGTTGTTACAGTGTAACAACTTACCCCATAGGTTGTTTTAGAGTACCACTCACCATACCTAAAAACTATTTTGTTTTTCTTCTATAGAATGGTTAGAAATTACAAAAGAAAAACAGATAGAGGACTTGTAGGAGAAGAAATATATATGAGGATGCAGCAAATAAAGTTAGAAGTGGATTTCTATCTCTTAGGAGGGCAGCAGATGTGTATGATATTAATTTCATGACACTGTAACGCTATATGAAAAGAAAGGAAAAATGTGATGAATTAATTTCAACGAATAGATCATTCGTTGAAATTAATTGGCTATGCAAAACCTCGGCAGGTATTTTCTGAGGAAATGGAATTAAAATTACTGGAGTATATTGTGCATTCCAGTAGAATTTATTATGGTTTGTAATCTAAAGATGCGAGGTCGCTTTCATATTAATATGCAGTCGCCTCTAAAGTAAATTATCCAAAAAAATGGGATGAATCACAATGTGTTTATGCAGTCGCCTCTAAAGTAAATTATCCAAAAAAAAGGGATGAATCACAATGTGCTTCTGAAGATTGGCTATTATCATTTTTAAAATGACACCCAAAACTGTCCCTTCGAACTCCTGAAGCAACCAGCTTGAGCAGAGCTACGAGCTTCAATTCTTATAATGTTGGACAATTTTATGATAATCTTAATGAACTTTTTAATCGACACAAGTTTGAAGGTTATCAGATATGGAATCTAGATGAGACAGGAACGAATACAGTTCAAAAACCTGTAAAAGTTATTGCAGAGAGAGGGGAAAAAACAGATAGGAAGAACAACATCTGCGGAAAAAAGGAGCCACAGTGACTATTGAAATAGCAGTAAATACTATTGGTAATTCTGTTTACCTCTTTTTATTTTCCCTCGTGTTCATTTTAAACAACATTTCATCAATCAAGGCCCATCTGGAAGCAATTGTCGAAGAGCCAGGGCGGGAGGATCCCTCTTCCGCACTGGCTCTTCGACAATCTTGCCCGAAACGTAACATTTTATAAGATCAATAACTTATTTCTAAAATCTGTAATCTGTTTTATTAAATTTATCATCTGTAATCTATTTTGCAAAAATCAAAATCTCTGCAAGACCTGTAGAAAGATCCCACTTACGCCCTGCCGGCGCGAGTCATATCAATCAATATTTTATTACTAACATAATCCGCATATTAAACTTATCTGTTTACAATTATATTTTAGAACACTACATACCTTTTATTAACAGTGTCTATGGAGACAGGTAGTGCAGTTTCTGTTTTCATCACCCTGGCTATTTAAAGAGACTGTTTTTACTAGTT
>AYEL01057319.1:0-13875 GCA_000484575.1 Olivierus martensii | reverse complement strand
GACACTTCGGTATGCAACGCATCTTATTACTTAATAATTCAGTTATTGCCAGTAAAGTTACGATCCTAATTTATTTCATTAATATTTTTTACGTTATTTAATGTATTAATCAAAGTTAAGAGCAAAGTATAGTAAACGAAATAGTTTTTTTTTACATGTAAACGCTTAAATATGCAATATTCCTTCCACTCCCTGTTGCTAATCAACCGATGGAATGGTTTAACCCAAATTGTAGCCTACAACGATCAACAACTGAAGTAATGACTCAATCAGTTTTTGCGTATTGTACGAAAGCCGAACCTTTTCCGCTGATGTCAAAACCTTTCTGTCATAGACTGTACATTTAGCTATAATATCATTTTATGTTTAAATCAATACGTGGAGTGGTTTTTAAGATATTGATTCTTAAATCAGAAATGGTGACTCGGACCTAGTTGTTACATTTCGATCGGAGTAGATTGTTACAGTATAACAACTTACCCCATAGGTTGTTTTAGAGTATCACTTACCATACCTAAAAACTATTTTGTTTTTCTTCTATAGAATGGTTACAGATTACAAAAGAAAAACTGATAGAGAATTTGTAGGAGAAGAAGTATATGAGGATACAGCAAATAAAGTTAGAAGTGGACTTCTATCTCTTAGGAGGGCAGCAGATGTATATGATATTAATTTCATGACCCTGCAAAGCTATATGAAAAGAAAGGAAAAATGTGATGAAATGTACTTCGTTGAAATTAATTGGCTTTGCAAAACCTCGGCAAGTATTTTCTGAGGAAATTGAATTAAAATTACAGGAGCATATTGTGCATTCCAGTAGAATTTATTATGGTTTGTCATCTAAGGATGCGAGATCGCTTTCATATCAATATGCAGTTGCCTCCAAAGTAAATTATCCAAAAAAATGGGATGAATCACAATGTGCTTCTGAAGATTGGCTATTATCATTTCTAAAAAGAAACCAAAAACTGTCCCTTTGAACTCCTGAAGCAACCAGCTTGAGCAGAGCCACGAGCTTCAATTCTTATAATGTTGGACAATTTTATGATAATCTTGATAATTTTATGATAATGAACTTTTTAATCGACACAAGTTTGAAGGTTATCAGATATGGAATCTAGATGAGACAGGAACGACTACAGTTCAAAAACCTGCAAAAGTTATTGCAGAGAGAGGAAAAAACAGATAGGAAGAACAACATCTGCGGAAAAAAAAGCCACAGTGACTATTGAAATAGCAGTAAATATTATTGGTAATTCTGTTCCACCTCTTTTTATTTTCCCTCGTGTTCATTTTAAACAATATTTCATCAACCAAGGCTCATTTGGAAGCGTTGGTGCTGCACATCCAAGTGGATGGATAACAGGACCGATATTTTTACAATTTATGGAGCATTTCCATAAACATGTTCAATCGACTCTCCTATGTTATTGCTATTAGATAACCATAGTTCTCATCTGTCGATAAAGGTGCTTGATTATTGCAAAGAACATGGTATAATCCTCTTATCGTTTCCACCTCATACGCCACACTGTCTCCAACCGCTTGATATAAGTGTTTATAGACCGTTTAAGAAATATTATTATTCTGCTTGCAATGAGAGATGGATAACAGGACCGATATTTTTACAATTTATGGAGCATTTCCATAAACATGTTCAATCCTCAGTCGACTCTCCTGTGTTATTGCTATTAGATAACCATAGTTCTCATCTGTCGATAAAGGTGCTTGATTATTGCAAAGAACATTGTATAATCCTCTTATCGTTTCCACCCCATACGTTACACCGTCTCCAACCGCTTGATATAAGTGTTTATGGACCGTTTAAAAAATATTATTATTCTGCTTGCAATGAGTGGATGAATTCACACCCCGGTGTACCAATAACAATATATGATATTCCTTCAATTATCAATGTAGCATTACCAAGTGCTTTAACTCCATGAAACATTATGGCGGGCTTCCAAAAAGCTGGCAAATGGCCTTTTAATAGAAATGTGTATGGAGAACAAGATTTCCTCACTGCCAGTGTTATCGATAGACCATTAAGAGAAAATTCTCTTAATGAACTTTCAGAAACCGAAAAACCTACACCTACAAAAACCATTATGGCGGGCTTCCAAAAAGCTGGCATATGGCCTTTTAATAGAAATGTGTATGGAGAAGAAGATTTCCTCACTGCCAGTGTTACCGATAGACCATTAAGAGAAAATTCTCTTAATGAACCTACAGAAACTGAAAGATCTACACCTACAGAAATTGAAGGGTTGTGCAGCTTTGATAGGCCTATAGACCTAGATCTAAATCAGCCTTCAACCAGCAGAGCATTTAGGCCTATAAGTCAGCATCAAATAACACCCATAGGCCTAAAGAATAGTGAGAACAATTGGCCTTTAGGCCTAGACTCAAAACTTGTGCCTATCACTCCTGAAGATATAAGACCATTTCCCAAGGCAGGTGAAAGAAGAAATAAAATAGGCCAACAGAAAAGGAAGCGAAAGTCTGCTATTTTAACTGATACACCAGTTAAGGAACAAATAAAAGAAGAAGAAAACAAAAGAAAACAAAAAAAAAATATGAAGAGAGAATCAAAACCTATAGCAAGGAAAAACTTAGAGAAGAAAAGTAAAAAAGTATTGAAAAGGAGAATAATAAAAAAAGTAGACTCAACAAGCTCAGAGAGTGATGATGAAAACTGCCTTTGCTTTATTTGTTCGAAACCATTTTTACATAGTAAACCTGGTGAGGACCAATGCATTAAATGTAAACGAAGGAAAAACTTAGAGAAGAAAAGTAAAAAAGTATTGAAAAGGAGAATAATAAAAAAAGCAAACTCAACAAGCATCAGAGAGTGATGATGAAAGCTGCTTTGCTTTATTTGTCTGAAACCATTTTTACATAGCAAACCTGGTGAGGACTGGATTCGATGAGCATTTAGGCCTATAAGTCAACATCAAATAACACCCATAGGCCTAAAGAATAGTGAGAATAATTGGCCTATAGGCCTAGACTCAAAACTTGGGCCTATCACTCCTGAAGATATAAGACCATTTCCCAAGGCAGGTGCAAGAAAAAATAAAATAGGCCAACAGAAAAGGAAGCGAAAATCTGCTATTTTAACTGATACACCAGTTAAGGAACTAAAAGTAGAAGAAGATAAAAGAAAACAAAAAATATGTCGAAGTTTCGTTTTCCCTATAGTTGAGTTGAATCCAGTTATTCAAACTTTTGATCGTATTTTAAAATGAGTTGCTCATCTTAACGATGATGTCATACACCGTTAGGATGAAGTGTGCAACGTGATTTCTAGACGTTAGCATGTTATGTTAGGATGACGTGTGCAATGTGATTTCTAGACGTTAGCGTGCGATTTCGAAGTTTTGATTTTGCTTATGATGAACTTTTTTGATAGACTAAAGTTATTTTTCAGTACAGATTATAAATAATTATTATTTTTTCGTTATTTTAAACATTATTTTAGTTACTTTTTAATATATTTTAATTAAATCATCGATGAGTTAAATATAATAAGCGTTTATCGATTATTAGCAAATCGATTAAAATATTCTTAATTAATAATAATGAAAAATAAATATATTTTTTCCCTCAAATATGAATCCTAGATAAGATTCTTGATTGATTGTCGAGTTTTCGCGTTGCATCGTATTGGCAGCACGGTGTCACCTATCTGATTACTGTATATAGACACAGGTTGGAGTTGGCGGCGTGACGCGATTGATCGCTTCGGAGTAAGATAAAATTTTACCTGATAACGTATTAAATTAATTATTGCAAAATTTCCTTGTAATTCAGAGTAAGATAAATTTTACCTGATAATGTATTAAATTAATTATTGCAAAATTTCCTTCCTGATTCAGGAGACATCATATTAAATGAATTATTACAAAATTTCCTTCCTGGTCTTCAGGAGACGCTCAATAAGTTATGGTTTTACTTATTACTTCAATTTCTCCAGCCAAAAAAAAAATTAACATTTTTTTTGATCAGTGTATAAGCCAACCCCCCTACTTCAGAAATTTTTTTTGAGAAAAAAAAACCCTCGGCTTATACACGAGTATATACGGTAAATGTAAAAAAAATGATGAAATTTTTAATACATTAAGACACATGAAAAAATAATATAAATTAATTATGCATTTAAAGTATATATTATATATAACTGGCATAATGAAATTTTCTTAAGATTTAACCTCTTCAATACATTTATGATAATTATACTAGATATAAGTAAAAACAGTTTTAGTTCGAAAACACAATTAAAATAGGCAACAAAATAGCTTTTTTTTAAACTTACTTTTTATTAAAGTGCTTTTTTATATTTACCCATTCATCAAAAACAATAATAGTAAAAACAACTCTTGAATGGGAAACACTTCTCAGAACCATGATTCTGCAAATCAAAATTAGCCTAACATCTTTAACACAAAACATATAAACATTTATCCCACAAACTGATGGTACCCAACTACGTTAATAAAAATTAACAGGGTTCAAAATAAGATAGTTTATTGTAATTGATTAAGTTAACTTTCAATCTGGAAATAGTTTTATCTTTTTATTTTTTCATTCAAATTATTTCAATACAAATAATTCAATACTTGCAATTTTTAGTTTAATATATATTCTAATTTTATTATTTTTCAGTTCATTTATTATTTCTTTAAATTTATGTGGACAGTATATGCTGTAATGAAGAATTTATCAATACTCTGAAGTGAATAATTTTTGATCTTTAATTAAAACCTTCTTTAACTTCTGATGGCTATTATTAAATTATTAAAAATTAATTTATACATTATTCAATGATTTAAATTATATTTTTTAATATGTAAGAACAAAAATTTTTAATTTTTTTATTATTTACCTTCAAATTCTGAAGAGAATTCATTTTCTTGGCAAACTATTTCAGTATCAGCACCTTCTGCAGGTGAGAGCTATAAGAATTTATATATCAAATGTTAATACAATTTTTGTCATTTTAATAGAAACATGCCAAAAAGTAATTATAAAATATCATTAATAGGTAATTGTGACTTACAAAAGTAATAATTCTTGGGGAGACAAAGAGAATGGGCTTATAACACAAAAAATAATATAGTATCAAAAACTTACATCATTACTGTAGTGCATACTTTATTGCAATTCTATATGAAAATTTCACAAGTTATATGCTACAGTATATAGGATGCCCAATTTCTATGAATAAGAAATTTTTCTCAACTGTATTTTCAGATTTTTTGTATATATCATTACTTTCTACTCTGAACTAGAATCTCCAATTAAAGATTTTTTCTGTGCAGTTACTTGTGCATGCAAGAATACTTTTTCCAAATAAGAAAGTCAAAATTTTTTAACCAAATTTAATTCTACTCATTTTTTGCAATATTTTTTGTATTTAAACTTTTATAATCTAATACTTTCTGAGACATTTAGAAATAAATGGAATGATTGCCACCATAGTAAAACCATGGATAAACATTAGTTTTTCATCTAAATGATTCATTATCTTAGCCTGGATTATTTTTTCAAGAGGGTTCCATGCCAAACTCATTTATCTCCAACCTTCAATGAATTGGAAATTTATTAATAAAAAATTATTTTTTTTTGTTGATAAATTTGCCTGAAAAATTTTTATTTCTTATAAAATTATTTAGAAATAATGCTTGTATTATTTTATTCTTAATCTATATTAAAAAAATTAATTTGAGAAATCAAAATTAAAACAATCTAATATATAATTTAATCATCAGTATTAATTGCTATATTAGTGGTCTCCAAACTTTTTTGACTGAATACCCCTAAGACAAAAAATAAATGGTGCGTACCTCCAACTGATTGAGCAGATAATCTATTATAATTAGTGTTTTAAAGAGGAAATAAGGCCTCATGTAATATCCAAAAAAAGCTATAAATTGCACATTATTTTTATTATAAACATAGATGCATATTTATTTTTCTATTTAATGAAAGAATGGGCTTGGCATTTGTTTAATAATTTCTAAATATGCTGGTTTGATGTTATCTGACATTGTGAGAATGGGCTTGCATTTGTTTAATAATTTCTAAATATGCTGGTTTGATGTTATCTGACATTGCGACACGAAGAAATTTATTTCGATATTTAGTTTTAATACTCAGTGATCTAGCAGTTTGTACAGTCTACAAACAATATATAAAAATTGTTTTCACTGTACCCCCAGGTATCGTCTTGCATACCCCACTTTGGAGACCTCTGTTGACACTATGCTATATGATATAATAGAAAATTTAAATAAATTTCAAAATAAAAACTTTTTAAAATAAAATAAAACCTAATAAAAACTGTTGGTATTTTTTTTAATTTAAATACAAAATTATTCAACAAGTAAAATATTTCAAATTTCCAAATATTGGGTCTGAGAAAAAGTTCGTGGCATTTTTGGAGTAAAATTCAACTGGTTTTCTTATAGTGTGAAACAGAATTTATTTACACCAAATATGCTCTATTATTATTGATAATGTTTTGCCATCTGTCGGGTAGCGCAATGATGTCATCGGTGAAGAACTTGTGGTTTCTGGTTGAAAAACTGAATCAAGTGGTTTTCACAGGCATCTTTTGAAACCAGCCTAATTCCATTGAGAGAGTTCTACAGAGATCGGAACAAGTGATAATCCGAGGGTGCTATGTCTGGACTATACACAGTGGATGCATCATAATTTCCCAACCAGGCTTGCGCAATTTTTGATGGGTCATCAAAGACGTGTGTGGTCGGGCATTGTCATGATGGAAGACAACACCTTTCCTATTATTCAATTCGGGCCGTTTTCTTTCAATTGCCTGGCGTAATCTCTCTAGTTGTTTACAGTAGAGTTGAGAATTAATCGTCTGATCAATGGGAAGTAGCTCATGGTGGATGATTCCCTTCCAGTCCTACCACACACACAGCAGCACCTTGTTCGGCGTCAATCCTGGCTTTGCGACAGCTTGTGAACGGCTCTCCACCCTTTATCCACGATCTTTTACCCTTGCGATTGTTGTACGTGATTCATTTTTCATCCTCGGTTATGACACATTTCAGAAATGGCTCGAGTTCATTGCATTTCAGCAGCGCATCGCAGATGTTAATTCGGTCTAGCATGTTTTGCACGCTCAACTCATGCGGAATCCAGACATTGAGCTTCTTTTTGTAGCCAGTTTTGTGTAAATGGTTCAAAACAGTTTTGTGGTCAATGCCCAGCTCCATACCAATATCGACACTGTTGATGTGCTTATCTTGCTTGACTTTTGTGAGAATTTCATCAGCTTTTTCAGTGATTGGACGACCAGAGCGTGACTTATCTTTAACATCAAAATTGAAATGATGAAAGTGAGCGAACCATTTCTGTGCACAAGATTTTGATAATGTACCTTCACTGTACACAATACAAATTTTTTCACAAGCCTGCGCAGCATTCTTCCCCTTGTCATAATAATATTGCAAAATATAGCGCAATTTTTCCTTACTTTTCTCCATTGTCAAACGCACACAACTTTCCACCCACTACACCACATTCGATGTTTATACACTCACAGTAACGCTTGAAGAATCACCTTTCCAATGAGCGTTTAGTGGTGTCGCTGCAATCTGTGTTTCCTGAGTTATTTGCCCTTGACGCCCTCTATTGGGAAAAATGCCACAAACTTTTTCCCAGACACAATAAAAAGTTTCTTGTATTATTTTATTTCTTAACATTATTACAATTAATCATCTCTTTATAACCTATGTGATGATAAGAATTTAAGCATCCCTAAGCAAATTCAAATGTAATATATCTGAAGTTATTTTTCATAAGTGTTAAAAGCTGTAGTTAATTTCCCAGACTGAGTAAAGTTAAATATTGAATATATGTTTGTTTAGTTTATTTTTTAATTATTTTATTTGTTAAAAAATTATAGATTTTGGTATTCAAATTTTGAGACTTCAGATAATCAGCTTTCATTTCGATATCATATTGACGGTTAAAAAATTATAGATTTTGGTATTCAAATTTTGAGACTTCAGATAATCAGCTTTCATTCCGATATCATATTGACTAATTAAGATAAATAATTAATTTTCTAAATTAATTTGAAATTTCAAAAATTATTATATTAACAAAAATAATTTTAAAAACTTTATTCAAATAATTTTAGCCCAATGCTCATTAATGTCTAATGCAATAAATAGCATTTAGATAATGTACAGTGAAACCTGTTAAAATGATTATCTAGATCAAATTTCAAAAGCTGGTTTTGTTTCCCATAGGATATAATGCTATTTTTATTCTGTATAGTGACTACCTGTCTAAAGGGTATATTGACCACTCACTTAGTTAGTTTTAAGAAATTTTAATCTGTTAAAGTGACCATGAAGATTAATTTCATGGAGTAATTACTCGTATTTTCCTTAGAATTTTTTCAATTAGATAAAATTCTAAGGCTTAGTATTCCATTAGAATTTTTCTGTTATGATAAAATAATCTGTTAAACCAGTATATTAAAAAGTAATTATTATAATACTACTGTATATCTACCTTTATACAGTATTTTAATTTAAATTTGACTATGTTAAATGCATATATACAGGTTAGAATTAATTGTAATACAGTATATGCTTGCTATAAGACTTTGTTCATCAGAAGGTGATATGTGCTATATGTTGTCATTATTGTTTGAGTCTAAGTTGATGATTTTAATTAATATAAATTTTCAGTTTGGATTAATATGTTATTTTCTTTTGGAGAAAGGGAGAGTCAAGTATTGTATATCATCATAAAATATATGGATAGTAAAAGTTATTTCAATTAAATACATTCATGATTTTAGATTTTAATTTTTATCCTCCATCAATTTGCATATAATTTACATTACATAAATTAATATGTTAAAAAAATAATAGATGACATTAGTATACAATGCTAGGATTTAATCTTCATGTTTTAACAAAATAATGCTAAATATATAATTTTATTCTATAATAATAAAACGAAAAATATATTAGCAAAAATAATAATTAAAAACTTCATTTTATTTTTATTTAATATCAGCAAGTTTAATATGGTACATACCTTTGTTGAAAAGTATAATTTTATTTCTCTGATGATAACAGAAAAATGACCATTTGCACTGGGAAACAAATTGTCCCTGAGAATGGCATAACCTCTCAAATAGTTTGTAAAGAAATTATATAAATTAATTAAAATATATGAATAATATCTAAGGCCTCTACCTAGATATAAACATCACTGCAGCAGCAATAACACAAACTGTTTTCCTTCAGGTAACAGTCCTATCAGCAGTGATATCTCTCCGTCCATGTATCTCACCATAGTGTTTATCTGCTGCTGCTGGTAAGTGGCACTGTGTTTTTGTTATTGTCATTCAATACTTGCACAGTTTAATTTACATAAATGGATTATTATAAATATTCACATTCTAGAATTATCATTGGAGCTATAGAAATAATGGTTAGCTAGTTTATTTATATATTATAGAGTTATAAATTATTATTGACTGACTCTTGTAATACATCATAATTCATTTATGATCATAGTTCTTTTGAAGATAATTCTTATTATTTGGATGATATTGCAAAAATTTAGGTAAATACTATTTCCAGAAACAAAAGATAGATTAACTTCAAGATATAGCGAATAGCAGTTTTGAATCCAGACATTTGCATTATTAAAATGACTGAGTGTATTACATTTGTTAAGATAACCCTGCATTTTAAAAGTCTGTTTTGTGAAATATTTACATACTGTAATAGCCTATCTTTTTATTTTTTGCTCTCTCTTACTGTATATTGTAATTTTGAAATATTAGAAATTTGAAAATTAAAAGTAAACACATAATTTCAACTTTGTCATTATTTATGTTGACATTAAACCAATCCCAGCCATTGTTAGCTAATTAACATACTGCTTTATTCCTATTGCACTAATTCTCTAGTAGGCAATACAAACAGTTTATTTTACACATTATGTATGTTTTGTTTCATTTTTGAATGAACTATTCATCTGATTTTGATGAAGTTTTTTTAATGTGTTCAGAATTGAATCTAAACAAATTTATAATTGGAAATTTTTCCTATATCTGTTATGGTTTATGAGATAGGATTTGTAACTGTCCTCATCTGCATAATTAGCTCATTTGAAGGTCACCATAGTCCACTCATGACTTCCTATTTGTTGGCATTAACAGATTTTTGAAATTATGATATTCATCAAATTATTTGGAGAGGCACAGACTTTTCTTCCACTCTGTATAACTTATTTATAAATTTATTATTTGAGAGAAAAAGGAGCAACTTTTTAAAAAAAAAATCTGCCTTAAATTTGAATATTAGAATTTTGTAATATATTACAATAATAATTAGAGAATATGCAAATAATATTAAGAAAGTTTTATTACAGATACTGCTCAAACTGTAATAAGTAAAACTAACCTTATGGTTATAATGTGAAGTAAGGGAAATTGTCCAGAGCATAATAATGATACATAGGGAAAAGTATATAATTTCAAAAATAATGCTTAAAAGAGATCATATTAATATTTTAATTAAAAACACTAAAGGATCCTGTATAAAAGGAAATAGTTTTAATTGAATACTTTATTACAAAAATGTTTTCAGATAAACTATATACAGTTGAGTCTTTGTAGTCCAGTCCTTCGCCAGTCCGACACTTCCAGTAGCCCAACACTCTGCAAACTGTCATGCCACTACATGAAATATTCATGTCACAACTTGTCTACGTGCGAGAGAGAGAGAGAATGACGTAAAACAAATTGTCAGTCGCTATTCTTCATTGCGCAGGCATTATAATCAGATTATTTTTTAAATTCAGTACACTGTTTACTGTAAAATAGTGTTTTTACTGTATCAGTGTTTGTTATTTATCTTTATATAATGTTACAAATCGAAAAAAGTGAAAAACGAAAACATGACACATTGACTGTGGTCGAAAAGGCAGAAATAATTAAGAAACTTGACTTGGGAGAAAAATTTTAATAAGCATAATCCATGTGCTTATTAAAAACTTTTCTATTGCTATGTAGTACTGTGTTTGTTTATATTTACATAAACTATATAGTCGTCTTCAGTTTTAGAATCAGAAAACCATAAGTTTGAGATTTACTATTGTGAGGCCCGCGAGCCCGCTGAATTAAAACAAGCGGTCTCCGACAGGCGGATAGCCTAAGAGCGGCGTGTGACGCGGATAAGGACGGGTGATGAGATGCTGGACAGAGCGGACACTGAGACAACGTTTGTAAGCACAAACATCTTCTTTTATTGGAGAGAGGTAGTTTTACAGATAACTGACCCGACAATGAGGTCTGAGGACAATACCTTTTACAACAATTTTAAAATGTTGTCTCCTCAGCGACAGATATTGACGGGCTGGTCTCTCTTCCGGTCGGCGGTTGAGATAGATGAGCTGGTTTCTCCTGTGGTCGGCGGTTGAGATTGACCGGCTGGTTTCTCCTGTGGTCGGCGGTGCGATTCTCCCAAATGACGAGTCGTATTTTGTGAGGTTACAACAGTCTTTCACAAATGAGGCCGACTGCCTTTCTCAGGGTTCAGATTATGAAGGTGACTATTTGTCTTCTTGAATAGAATTATACTGTTCGGCACTAACTAGATTTTCTTGGAGCCCAAAAAAGAGACGTCCGACAACTAACTCGGGCTGGAACCAACTTAAGGAGATGTCCGACTACTGTCTCGGGCAGGAACCAACTAACTCTCCTTTGTTCCCGAGTTTATCTCTATGGTTCGGATGGATAAACAAATATCGCTCTCCCCTTTCCCAGGGAAGGCGACCTTTTGACTCCTGTCACATAACTTAGCATAACCCCTCCGAACACCTGCACGATGTTGGAGCTTCGAACATTATATATCATATTCTATTTATTTTCTTTAGGGAGATGGTGGAAACCGGAGGAGTTCGGACCCGGCTGGAACAGAGACCCTCTCACCCGATGTTACCTATAAATTTGTCAATTTCGTCAATTTACGATCGGGTGAGGAGTGATACTTTCCAGCGGGCCGACCTCGGGTCCCCACATAACCCCCCATTTTCCAAAAATTGATTTCCGGTTAAATCTATTTTTTTATATATATATATAACAGGTAGACCCGCGCGTACAAATCGTGGTTTCAGCCACGAAATTTGACATTCTCTGTAATTATAATAATAATAATATAATTCAACAATATACATTAATACATGCACACATTTATAATTTTATTTGCCAGGCTTGTCCTCCAATTTAAATTTTATTCAACCCTCTCTCCAATAAGCGTGTGCGGGTGCAAACCAACCTTTACAGGTATCGCGTCCCGTAAAGCGAACAATTGTCGCGTATTATAAAATACATGTTTTGTAATAAGATAAACATATTAAAATATTGGTACAATTGATAACAAATAATAAGATTAATCACATGAATTGATTATTTAATAATAATTGTACAAAAACAAATTTTTCCACGAATATGAGGATTTAAAACTTTTCCATTTTAGTGTTTCTCTGTTGGATTACTAACAATATCGCTAGAGGGAACTGGAGTGCGTGGGCTGTAACTCGTTTGGTGTCCCACCTCCGACTTCTCCTCTGCAGAACAGTTACTACATCCGGTACGAATACTCGTTCCGGTCGGAGCTGACAGAGTTGCGGGTCAAGGTCATTGCCCCAAGCAACTGTGACATTGTTAATATGTGTGCGCGACAGCAACAAACTTCGCAAGCAGCTCCTTAACACTATGAATAGATTATTGGCATAAAAATTATTTTTCGTCATTAACTATTTATTCTATCATATTCTTATTTTATTTCATTAATTCTTTATGCCTTTTCCTATTTCATCTTTTTCTTTATTTCCATAGTTTTCTATTTATTTCTATATTTCTTATATTAGTGTCTAATTATATTTATTATGTCAAGATTCTGATAGCTTAGGTACGTCCTCGCGAAAGGAAAAAGAGTTTCCGACAGAAAGTCTCGTATTTGCGGGCGTGTGCTTAAGCAGAAAACCTCACAAAATTACGGACGTGTGTCGTTCTCGCCCTTTTCTTTCGTACCTATTTTATTTTGAATCTTATTTATTCTTTATTTCTTTCTTTATGTCATGTACCTGCTTGTATAGCGTGTGTTAGCCATTTTTTTCGGCGTGTAAGCCCTCGTATAGCCCACACTAGACTATGCGTTTCATTCAAGCTGCGGTACTTGCTTATAATTCTCGTAATTTATGTTCCTTAACATACTTTGTTTTATTTCTTAATATTTACATTTTATTTCATCTATTTGACACCAATGTGAAGCTGATGGTGAGACATTGGCCTTATTGGGCCAATTGTTTAAGTCTCTTCCCTTTTCCTTTTGTATACGTGTCGCGTGAAAAATAAAATCAAAATTTTACGAGTATAAAATGTATTAATAAATTTATTATGTATATATAATAGTAATAATAAAGTAAAGGTTTAATACACAATGGGTAAGTATATGTCTATATATATTCATAATATAAAAATGGAATTGATATTCACGGCGTTAATTATATCTCGTGAATATCTACGCATATAAAAATATATACATATATATAATTGACGCATTCCGATTGAGTAAATGCATAGCAATATCGGCAATTAAATGCGCAAAAGATTTCTCTTGTACAAGGGAAAGATCGGAGGTTAAATTCCCTTTACTCTTTCCTATTGTCGACCTATTTTTGGTCGCCGTTTTGTCTAAATTCTCGGAACCTCGTGGGAAAGCTGGACACGTGGCTTCTGTTACCTCGGGCTATGAGGTCATCGACTGTCCCACGGTCATTATTGTGACGTGTACATACGTCACATAC
>AYEL01057318.1:0-10605 GCA_000484575.1 Olivierus martensii | reverse complement strand
TTGTGTTTGTCCTGCTTCAAGTGCTTGGTGTTATTTACTACGTTTATAACATTTTTTAAATTCTACAAAATACAGTTTGATATATTATTCAGTTTAAAGAAGTAGTGTAGGGGAACAAGTGTCTGATATTGCCAAAAATGCATTAAATTGTAATGTAAGAATGTTAAATTGTAATTACAATCATAAGATGACAGTATGTATGTATTCAATCATACATATTTAACTGGCAAACACTACAATTATTTTATAGATCCAGAGTTATTTTAAGTTAAATAAAATATTGGACATATATGTGAGTTTTTGGCATAAAGATAGGTAAATAGCTAGACACCCTTCATTTAACTGCCAGATGGAGGAGCAAAGTTTTAGAAAAAGACTTCACTTTCAAATTATTGCTATTCTATCATGATTATCCAGGCAAGCATTTATTGTTATCATAATAATTATAAAATTAAAATACATTTGTGATAGTGATGATATAGTTCTATTCAATCATATATACTATAGCAAATAAAATTTGTTTCCAAAACTGCTAGGGTCAGTATTAGTAGTGATGTGCTAAAGCCAACTCATATAAGCTGTTTGTTAAATTTTCAAGAATTTTATGAACTGATTCTTAAACATCACAATGATTATATACAAAAATATTTCAGAGAAATATTTAATATCTAATACTATCAATTGTTAAATTGTAAACAATCAATGGCTATGAACTGTTGAGTGACATTTGTATGGTAATCTTGTATATAGTAACTAAGTAAATCAGTGGTTTTATAAGTTTTGTTCCAATAAGTTACAATACTTTTTGTTGTGATCTGACAATCTATGGTTGTGAATCAACCAAACATTTAGCAATGGAATCAGGTTTGGCAAAAATCAATAAAAGCATTCTATGAGAATTGGTTGGAATTTTCATTTTCATATAATAATAATATTTCACATAAATAATAAATTAAAATGAAAAATACTGTGTTGCATATACTAGAACCTCAGTTTAAGCTATAGTTTAGCATAACATTCATGAAAAAAATAAAAAAATTGAAACATGCAATTCAGAATACAATCATTCATTGAAACTTTTTGAAATACTAGAGGGAAATTCTTCAATTATATGTTTGAATTTAATATAATATTTTATTAATAAAATTAAATGATGATATAATGATATTGGATGATTGGAAAATACAATGATGACATATTAAATTGAAATTATTAAACTCTTTTATTATGAAAGTATGATTACCGAATCATGTAAAAACACATCAATAAACCGTCAGAAGAAAAAGGAAAAATATAAAGGAAAATTAGTTATTAAAGTTACTTTTGGTTATATCTTATTTTAGCAATACATTTTCTGTTAATTTCTTTATTATTTTTTTTTACAAAATGATTATAAAAATAGTAGCTATTTTAATGTATTTCACTTATACTATAATTCATGACAACTCAACTTGTATATAGAATGAAGAAATGCAATTTCATTTTTACAGAGAGATGTTGGATTACAGAAGACATTGGAAATAGCCTCTTATGCTTGTAAATATGCATTTAGACATATTTTATTTGTTACTACTTAACAACTCAATCAGAATGATGATCCTGACAAATGCTGTAATGACTTCGTTTGAGTTCAGAGTGAGTGCATGAATGTGAAAATGATTTTGTCATTTGATGTTTAAATATTTTAGTGGAACAGATGTTTCATAATGCAGATGAATATATACAAAAGATGCAATAGAAGCCTGTGTAAAGATTTTCTGCATTTAGCTATCATATTACAATAATGCATTTTTGTAAACTGTGTTTCTCATTGCACCTTACAAATAAATATTGAGGTATATATGATTCAATAACTCTGATGGCCAAATATCTTTTGAAATTAATCTGTCCCAAATTTTTCATATTATAGCCTCATAGAAATACAAACTATATGTGCAATAGTATTATTCTGTTGGGTTGCCATGGGGAATTTTATCCTCAGTTAATTGTCCAATGAATGGGTGAAGAATTGCTTCACAGTAACATTCAGCATTTATAATGTCCTCAAAAAATATGGAGTTGCTTATCTGATTTTAAGAAATTATACACCATTCTAATTATATAATAGTGCCTTTTGATGCTTATGCAAATTAATTTCTGAATAAATATGATTGTTTTTGTTATTCACATAACTGAATAAATGAAAACAGTTTGTTTCGGAAAGACTATGACATTCAGGTTAGCTTCTCTATTGATATTTGTCTGTAGACATGAATAATATTCAGCATACTTTGTGTTTTTTCTTTCAGTTCATGTGCTGACATTGTCTTGTAAGGTTGAAGATGTAAATGCTTCTTAAGAACTATCTGAATGATGCTATATAACAGGGTGGCCCAATCTTTTTATGACCATGAGCTACTTTTTTCATTGGAGTGATATAGCGATCTACCAATATCCAGGGAATAAAAGTACAAAAATAGCAATGTCGTCTATATAATTCAAAATGTATTAAATGAAATAAACAATTAAAGTACAAAAATAGCAATGTCGTCTATATAATTCAAAATGTATTAAATGAAATAAACAATTATTCATAACATGAAAATATGAAAATAACTACGAATGCATGGGACATAAACAAAAATTTTAATGAGATATTTGGCATTATGTAGATTTTTCAACTGATTCAAAATTTGGATTATATGACGAAAAAAATAATGGTAAAATTTTTACAAACATATTTTGTTGTGAATGTAAGTTTGATTTTAAATCTATAATTTTTGCTCTGTGTATTTCAGAATCTTTCCGATATTAATTTTTAGGACTTGGAGAGCATTATTTAAAAATGACTTTCGATATTTCCCTTTTTTGGAATAGCAACAACTGAATTATATATTAGACAAGAACATTTGCATTAACCATTGAAAAAAGAAATCATGTTCCCATTCATCATGGTAATGATAAGTTTTAATTTTCTTTTCATAATTATGGTTAAAAGAAAAAAATTAAATAATTGTAGAAGTAAATAATTCAGCTCAATTTTTAAAAGTGGAAATATATATTTATTAAACTTGAAGATCTTTCAGCTTTATTAAGCCATCTTCATCACAACGTATAAGAATCTTATTGATTCTTATACGTTATTGTCTTATCGTCTTATTGTTGGAGAAATGCATTATACAAGCTCAAATGTCTTTTCTTTCTTTATTACTCAGGTTCGAACAACGGTATATCATTGTTCTGCACTAAAAGGGTTAAATTTATTCAAAAATAAACTTCTACAATTAATGCATAATTTCTTCCCACTTCTTATTCAATGTAAATAATTCAGCTCAATTTTTAAAAGTGGAAATATATATTTATTAAACTTGAAGATCTTTCAGCTTTATTAAGCCATCTTCATCACAACATATAAGAATTGATTCTTTTACGTTGTGCTGAAGGTGGCATATATAATGGCTTAATAAAGCAGAAAGATCTTCAAGTTTAATAAATTTATTTCCCACTTTTAATAATTGAGCTGAATTATTTACATTGAATAAGAAGTGGGAAGAAATTATGCATTAATTGTAGAAGTTTATTTTTGAATAAATTTAACCCTTTTAGTGCAGAACAATGATATACCGTTGTTCGAACCTGAGTAATAAAGAAAGAAAAGACATTTGAGCTTGTATAATGTATTTCTCCAACAAACTTTTGCTTATTCATTAAAATAATCTTCATTTATTGTTTTTGATATATTATTAAATTCTACCGATTGCTCTGATATGCTATATCTTAATAAATGATAAAAGATACAAAGAACGAAAACACTTAGGGATACCCTCGCTTTTCTTGTTTCAACAAGAACACAGACTACCTTTACTACGTATTGTAAAGTTGAAGTTTAACAAGGGAATTGATTGGATGATGGTCGAAGGCTTGCGATCGACTAAAAAGCTTGTCGAGATCGACTGGTAGCTTGCAATTGACGGGTTGGGCAGCCCTGCTATATAATATTCCTATCTGCTGTTATAATTTATGAATTGACTTATTATTCTTTATAATATGCAATTCAAAATTTCTAATACTTTTTTCTCTATTAACATTGCAGCTCTTGTGGATTTCAGTGTATTCATAGCTGATATCTGTTTCATGAAACTTGTTTATTAACTGTCATACTATTGCAACTGTCAGAAAATTTTTTCACAAGCTTCTGTTGCATCTTTTGTATAGATTCACCTGCACTATGAAATGTCTGTTCCATTCAAAACATTCGAACATCACATGAAAAACCATTTTCACATAAACTTTTATATACTAACATTCTTTCATTCAGAGAAACAATGACTGGTTAATATTATTTAATAAAAGAATGAATGAGAGGGAAGTGAAGAGAGAAGGTTGATTATTTGTTACATGTTGAGCATATAAGCCTTAGTGCCTTAATATTAATACCAAACATGAGCCAATTTTATTAAATGGACAGTGACTTTTTGATCATCCTGTATTATTAGTATACTAATTCAAAAAAGTTGCCTTAAAATTATTTTTATGATATGTTTTGGAATAAAAATAAGTCCAATTGTGTTCATTTCTGACATATATAGTAATGTAAATTCCAATGTGAAAGATAGTTGATGAATGAAAGATTCATCTCTTGAATTTTTTCATAAAAAAATATGAATCAGCAATTCTGTTATATTAAAGATTCCTATATACAAAACTATATATTTCAGAAACAATCAATCTTTTGGCTGTTGTTCTTGAAATTTTATGTTTAGGATTTATCATTTTTGTTAATTTTAAAAAATAAAATTATATTACATATTTTCTAAATCATCTTGGTTTATATTTTCTGTCATATACGATTGAAGATTTTAATGACACATCTTTGGCTTAATATTGGATATGTTGATGTTAAAATAGTATACATATTAAATTATAATATCTGTTACTATAATATGGACCTGGGATTACAAATTCCATATATAGTAATGTAAATTAAGTGATTTTTCTTTTTTTTTTTCATTTGCACAGATTAAAAGAAGTTATTTGGTTTAATAAAAATATACCATTACTTGGATAGTTTATTTAATTAACATTTATGTTTTATTACAAATATAAGAAAAAGCTTTATTTTTAAATAATCATAAATAATTTTATATATTATTATTATTTCAGACCAAGAAATAATTCATGTGCAAATTTATTAAATTCATAAATACTATTAGTTCTTATATAAAGATGTTAACTGAAGAAGAACCATACAGATCCATGCAGATATTATTATTATATATTTAATAAAGCCATCTGTTTTATTATTATAAAAATAAGTGGAGATGGGTACACAGCAGTTCTGCTTAAAATGGAACAATCATCAAGTAAATATGATAACTGTTTTTGACCAGTTACTGTCTAGTGAAGCTTTGGTTGATGTAACATTAGCATGTGAAGGTTTGAGTTTGAAAGCTCATAAAATTATACTTTCTGCATGCAGTCCATTTTTTCAAAGTTTGTTTTTAGAAAATCCTTGTAAACATCCTATTGTTATATTGAAGGATATGAAATATGCAGAATTGAAAGCTATAGTAGAATTTATATATAGAGGTGAAGTTAATGTTTCTCATGATCAGTTGTCAGCACTACTCAAAACTGCAGAAATGCTAAATATCAGAGGTTTAGCAGAAGTTGCAAGTGATAGTAAAAACAAAGATGAAGAAAGAGATTTACAGAAAGAAGTTATACAACAATCAGTTAACACAACAGTTCCTTCTGTACCCTTAGAACAAGTCTCAAATAAATTAACATTGTCCTCATCAAATAGAAAAAAAAGAAGTAGAATTAGAAGAAGATCTTCAAGTGATTCTAATTCTAGTGATGAAGATGTACCATCTAAAATCAAAGAACCAGAATCTCCTGAAATAATTGAAGAAATATTACCTGAATCAGTTAATGATTCTCACAAACAACATCCAGTATCTAAAAATTCACAGTATCAAATTTCCTCATGTCAGCAACAAGATCCTCTCCCACAAAATACTCATTCATCATCTACTGTCTCTCAGCAGAATACTTATATTAATGTTGAAAAACCATGTTTAAGTAATGAGAGGAATTACATAGATTCTTCAAATTTGCTAGAACAACTTATGGCATCTGACAATGTAAGTTTTATTTATTTTTTATTATATTAATAATAATTTAAATTTCTGTTAAATATTTGCTGTTAAATATGAATTATTTAGTTAACATAACCTGTCATCAATTAAAATTAAATTATTTATTGAATGTGATTGGGTATTAATAGTAGTGCAATAAATTTTTAAAATTTCAATTAAAGAGTAAATGACATTTCATTTGGATTTGTGAATTATTATTGTTTTTTTCTTAACAAGGAAAATAACTGACAATATCATTTTCTAGATATCTCGTTTCTAACATAACATCTTAATTTTTGAATGTATTTGTCCTCTAGTACACACATTAAAATGATAATGTAAAAAACTGATGATGACTTTGTGAAGTTGAAAGTACTTCTTTAATAAATTATTATTTATCCACTTTGGAATTAGAGCTTATTTTTATATACAGTCAATTCTCGCTATTCGTGGTAGTTACATTCCGTAAATTCTTCGGAATACTGAATTAGCGAACCATTATGCCTATGGGAAATATAGAGCTAGTTCCTGCGAACCTTTCATCCCAACATTTTCATATTGGTTTGTGTGTATTCTTCTGTTTACAGACATCTTATTTAATATGTATTACCCTTACTTACAAATAATTACAGTATATGCAGTGTATAGTATTAAATACAGTATTATAATTACAGTAATCTTTATTTAATTTTTTAAAACATTAACTATGTAGTAAATAAAATCTTATTTTTGATTGATAGTTTTTTGATGTTGTGAGATGTTTGATGCGACAGCTGACACATTGTCTTTCTGAACTGCATTAAAAAACTGCGTCACTTTTTGCCTCAGATCATCTAAAATATCGGTGTAAGGAGCAAATGTGCGGGAAGTTAGCCGCCTAAATTTGAGGCTGCATTCGAGCATAGGAGCACATTCTTCTATGGGATCTGCGGATGATATTAACAGGCTTTTAGCCTTTTTGCGGTCTGTGGAGTGAACGAGGATAGGTAATGAGAAATTTTCTGGCAAACCGATTCAGAGAATACATTTGGTAACAAATAACTTTCTTTGTTAGAGAGATTGAGAGAGTTTACATTGGTAACAGTATTTTCACTGCTCAGCGGGAGACTGTGAATATCAATTTTGAGGTTACAAATAAATTTTCACAAATAGTTGAATACGTGAATACGGAATCTGCAAATAACGAGAATTGACTGTATACAGTTATTAAAATTACATTTTATTTTTGAAAATTTGAAAAATGTATGAAAATTTTAAAATTTTCAATAAACAAAATTTTTAAATTAGCAACAAACATATCATTAAATTATATAGCATTTACTGGGGTTACAAATTCAATTAAAATAGTTTCAAGTTCATATTCTGTTTTTTTTATTAAGTTTGAGTTTAAATTCATATTCAAGTTTGAGTTCACAATTTTTATAAACCTAAAAAAATCATTTGTATGAAATCTTTTTATACTCTACCTCTTTATTACGCTGTTCCATAATTTCCAAACAAAAATAAAATAAAACTAATAAAATTTCAGCTCACTTGGGCAGGGAAAGAACAATCCGTAAACGTCAAAAAACAACGGATTTACAATCCGTAAACGTCAAAAAACAACGGATTTACTAGTAAATCCGTTGTTTTTTGACGTTTACGGATTGTGATTTAATATACTTTCGCTTCTTTTTAGAACTACTAATAAAAACAGTCTTCAGCACTTATTTAAGCGAAAAAATTATAGTTTAATAACTATTAAAGATCTTTCGGCTTAATAAAGCCATCATCAGTTATAACACTTTTAAATAACACGAATTTAATTTGTTCCAGTTCGTTTTATTTAAAAGTGTTGTTACTGATGATGGCTTTATTAAGCCGAAAGATCTTTAATAATTATTAAACTATAATTTTTTCACTTAAATAAGTGCTGAAGACTGTTTTTATTAGTAGTTCTTTATAATATAATGTTTGTTAATAACAATATGAATGTTGTTTGCACATAGGACTAATATTGCTTTTAACTGCTTCTATTTTATGGATTATCTTATTCATTTAAAATAAATCAATGAAAACAATTATTTCACTGACACTTGAATTAAAAGTATTGCACTTAGAATTTTTGATATCCTTTTTAAGAGCTCATCAAATGAATCTAATAAAAATAAACATATTATAACTCTATATTTAACTATTCAGCTGTATTCTGTCAGATTTAAAATTTTTTTTATCAACTCATCTTTTTAGTGATGGAGCTGTCATTATAGTAACCAAATACAATTTATAATTTTTTAAAAGCATCTTAGCAGTACAACATATCTTAGAACAATGTTATTCCTAAAGCAACAAAATACCATAATTATTATACAATATAAATAAAATAAAATTTTTAAGAAAGATATTAGCATATATAGCTATAAGAATTATATACATCATCCAAATCAAATAACAATACTCTAGTCACTATATCACTATAGTTACATAAAACAGTTGGAAGAACATACATATACTATTTAAATAATTATGACTAGATAATATATAACCATGATACAAAAATAGAAAATATTGATATGTATAAGTAGAATTAAACAGGTAAAAATGCCTATAATTATTATACATAATACAAATATAACATTACTATAGACTGAAAAAGGCTTATAATGTTTAGCTCTTACATTACAGTTAATTCTTGACTTATGACTGTCTTGTATTTATGATGATGATGATGTAATTAGTAAATTCTGTGATTGGTCAATGCAATTTCATGGGTTGAGTCCCTGACTCAATAGCCTGATATATAGAAAACATCCTTTTTTGTGTCTGGTTCTTGTAATTTTTTGTTCTTTATGTTTATTCAGATAATATATACTGTCCTATTAATCTTTAGTAGTGAGAAATCCATAAATTTTGGCATTTTAAACTTATGACTGCTCTGACTTATGATGAAGTTTTTTTATAAATTTAGATCTCTCTGTATTTTTTTCATCATTTCTAAGCTTCATTAATTGTTCCTATCTCCATTTTATTAATTGTATTATCCTTTTTTAAGTTCTTATAAATCTATATGTTTTCTGCTATTTTGGTTTTAGCTATTGCATTTTACATTTATATTTGCACCTACAGCAATACCTCGCATAGTCTGGTTAATTGGTTCCTCTTTCTTACTGGACTAATTGAAACTGGACTGTTCAAAGTATGTAATCTATAGGAAAAATTATAATAGGTTTCAAGAAATTTTCGATTTGCATATATGCTTTTTTTAAATCATAAATTCTTACATTAATAATTATTTCCTTGCGCATCAAACATTAAAATCTTTATAAAAGATTTATAATAAATAGTAGAAAAGGGCAGAAAGTGGATCTGAGCCCATAAAGATGAATAGATAAAGAGGGCTCACTTGGCAGGTGAATGCATTCACTTTTTCCAAGTCGGTCACTCGGCATGATTCGGAATGCAAAGCAGTGGTCTGCATAAGACTTATATTTCAACAAGAGAGTAAAAAGTGTCTGGCTGTAGCCAGCCAGCAAGATCATTTTGGTTACTCACAAGTCATTACCACTTGAAAAGGTGCAGTTCATGAAAAATTAATGATTAATAAAACAAGATGAATGAATTTCAAGTTTTTATTGTAAATAAATGAACAAAAAATTTTTAACTCAAAAATCTTTTTTATAAAATAATGCAAAATTGACATCTGCACGAATTTCTTTTGTTTCTGTTCTTCGTACATCTCTCTGTAGCATCAAATTGAATTTATCTTAAGAAATGTTGTTAAGATAAATTTGGCAACACTGGAGCAGCCGCCTGCATGTCTTAGCTCATCAAATAGTGACTATTCGAGTCATATATAAGTTTTAAGTAACAAGCACACTTACATTTTGTATTTATTCTAAAAAAATAAAGTAAATTAAAAATTTTTTATTAACAATTACTGCAAAGTTGCGAATTTTAACGAAGATCAATAATACTATTTCTAACCAATCCTAACAGTTAACAACTCTGCAAATTCCAGAGTTTAGCCTGAGCTCAGGTCGTTAACTAATTCTAACTTAAAATTAATGAACTTCAAAACAATCTAACAACAATTAACGTTTAACCGGCAAAACAAAACTGGAAACTTACAACTAGAAGTAACGAATAAATGTTAGATTGAAAACAACAGGACAATGTTAGAACTTACACGAAATAAATTGAATAAATTCTCAAACAAGTTAGATAACAAAAAATATAAATTTATTAGACTCAAAACACTTACAAAAAGTATTAATAAATGCTTTATTGGAATGATAATAAAGCAACAATCAATTAAACAACAAAACTTGTTTAGTTCAAATCTAATATCAACAAGCAATTATTCACAAAAGGAAACCTTAAATACTACTTAAATCTACTACCTCCACCACCGATACAAACTTCAAACAAATTGTAGACTTTTTACAAGAATTCAATGTCACTTTGCCAACCTTACGTTGATACAACACCTCGGTGAGTCGTTGGTTGC
>AYEL01057309.1:0-13984 GCA_000484575.1 Olivierus martensii | reverse complement strand
GGTTCTTTATTCTTACATATCTCCAAAAATATCAGTCAAACATGAGAGCCAATCGAAAAACTATTGCATAAACGTAGCTCTCGACTATCACCTATGACGCTTGGGGATCGCCGATCAGGGTTGCCAATGTTGAAATGTGTAATAATAAAAACCGCGTAAAATCAAAACACGCATTGTTCAAAACCGCTCTACTGTATACAAGATATTCTGTATATCTTTCTTCATATTATCATGTTTCTCCTTGTAGTGTAAAAATCCGACAGAACTTTATTAGTTGCTTGATA
Organism: Olivierus martensii; assembly: GCA_000484575.1. Taxonomy (NCBI): domain Eukaryota; kingdom Metazoa; phylum Arthropoda; class Arachnida; order Scorpiones; family Buthidae; genus Olivierus; species Olivierus martensii. Next base: position 13,700 of record AYEL01057309.1, on the reverse strand, counting down.
CAAAAACATTAGAACTGACAATATCATAGATCAGATTTTGCCTTTCTCAATAGTTCCTTTATTTCTAAATATCTCCTAAAATATCGATCGTAGGAAAATAATTCACCTACGAAAATTCCACAAAAAATTGGAGCAATCAGATTCCATTAGAAAAATAATACACTTGCATTGGAGAAAACAAAGTTGAAGCATGTGCTGTGCGAGAGGATGCGCAGATAAAAATATTAATGACAGTTTTTTATTTGGAAGGAAAATATAACAGGACACGTATTTTACAGTTTTCACATATACACGATACTTTTCGAGAAAAATGCCTGGTCCACAGAAACGTGGGCACCCTGTATATATTTTTTTTTATATATTGTTGCGAGTGCTCTTGGAACTCGGGTGTGATTGCTGCATCTTCTCATTTCCTCTAGTGGCTTGTCACACTTTTAACAAGACTTTTATACTATCCTATTCTTTCCCTCCCCTTCTCACTTCCCTTCATTCTTCAAGGGTTATACCTAGGATTACGCCCTACTAATTCTTTCCATCAAACAAAAAACAAACAAACTCATTGGTTATCATCTTTGTCTACCGCTGGAATTTCATAGACACCTGGAAGATATATTCATATTGAGGCAATAAATTGGTCTGTTGTTTTGTTCTTTATCTTTGTTATTTCTCTTATGTTTATGTTTAGAAATTTTTTGTCATAGCTGTGTGATAATATTCCCTGAATAACCGTGTTTTACTGTCTGCGTTCTTATCCAGTTGAGTTCTTCTTCGATATTTTTTGTTGTGCGGTGTGTTAGGATTCTCTGGGCTAAGGCCCTAAATCATAATACTAAAAGACAGCACTGTACGCAGTAGAGAATAAATCAAAAAACTTTGTTTATTCATGGACCTAACACTTTTTGCATGTTATGCCATCTTCAGGTTCCAAAACATAACAAATTTGTTCGTTATTCATTCTTTCTCATAAAAGAATTCAGAGTTCTAGAATAATTTAAAGGAAAGATAAAACAAACAAAATTAAAATAAATAAATAAATATACACTGTTACCATGGTTACCCATTATTTCATCTTCCATAGTAAAGAGCATGGATAAACTAAACAGAATAAAAATAAATAATACATAATAACATCGTAAGATAGAATCTGTACTTAGAGCTGACTATCACAGCCTTTCAAAGGGTGTACGAGTTCACACTCATATTAGTCTATTTTCCTAGTGCCCTAGGTTCTTCAGGGCAAATTTCCATGAATCAGGTAGCCCGGTTACCTCTTCATTCACCAAGGTTTCTTCACTCTGTCTTCTCATTATTTCTAAAGTCTCCATCATATATGCATGTTTTTTCTTATTGATGGTTTTTATCACTTTGGCTTTGTTCCAACCTATTCTCGTATCATTAGTATAAGTTTCTACAGATAGTATTTAACTTAGCTGTTGCTACGTCCTTTTTATGCTCTGTTATTCTTTGGCTTAAGTTCATGAATAACAAATTTTTTATGTTTTGGAACCTGAAGATGGCAGAACATACCAAAAGCATTAGTTCCATGAATAAACGATTGTTTTTTGATTTATTTTCTACTGCATAAAGTGCTGTCTTTTAGTATTATGTTTTAGAGAGGTTAAGCAGTTAGTTTGATTAAGGCCCTAAATGCTGCCATTTTATAGGACCAAGGCTTATTAGCTTGTGCTTTGATGAATAAAGGCTGATAAGTGTTTTTTTCTGGACAAAGATGAAGAACAAAACAACAAATAAACTTATTGCCTCGATATGAATCAGATAACTTTAAGATATAGAAGAAAGTTAGAAAGAATTACTCGCCAGAAACTTAAATTCAATAGAAGAAACATCTTGTTTAACTTAATCAGAAATGATGAAGATAAAATCAACCCGTTATATCTTCCAGGTGTCTATGAAATTCCAGCAGTAGACAAAGATGATAACCAACGAGTTATGTACATAGGGTATATGGGCAGATCTCTGAAGAAAAGAATTTCCGAACATAGAAGAGATATTCAGAATAATGCACCTGCGACGGCATTAGCGCAAAGAGCACAAATCAGTGACCTTGATGTGAAATGGAAAGATGCTGGGATACTTATAAAAGAAAATGACCCTAGAAGAGGCAGAGTAGTGGAAACTCTAACAATATTTAATAAGAAAAAAGCAGACTGTAAACCAATTAATAAGTTAGATCCAGCTAGTATCAATAATTTGTGGAGATGGTGTGTTAATTGATAATAGTATGCTTCCAAGCAAATGAGTTAAAAAATAGAATAAAACAAAACAAAAAAAAAAAAAACAGAAATACACTGTAGACTAATTGGAGCATATTTTTGTAGAGGACTAGTTGAAAAAAGAATTCGGGAAGATTGTTCACAGCAGTACAATTTTAGAAGTGAATTCAATCAGGCGGGAACAGCGTCCGATGAGTGAACATCAAAATCCCAGCACAAGATCACAACACAGTTGAAATACAGAGAAGAGCACCATTGGGAGAGAAATTAGTGACTGCAGATCAAAAAAGTCACCAGGAGTTCAGTAGCATTGCCAGACCCAGCAAGGTGGTGACAACAAATGCGTGCAGCACAAAGAATGGACGGAGAACACTGACAGATATGTAAACATTGACGGACGGTGAACATTGATCGGACGGAGAACACTGACTATCGGGAGTTCATAAGCACAGCACAATCATCAGGTCACAAGCGTGATCACAGGAATTAATTAAATTACACTAGTGTTGCATAGAAACACCAAAGAATAGACCAAATTTGTAAAGTAAACTGCACAGTTGGAAGATGAAGAACGCCAAGTAGAATGTAGTTCACTAGCACAACACAAAATCATCATGTGGGAGCGTGACCATAGTAATTAGTTGAAAGAGGGTGCAAGCACATTAGTGTTAGAGATAAGTACATAATGAGTAAAGCAGCTTTTTCTTAAATATAAAATCTCTCTCCCTGCAAGGCCAGTTATACCCTTCAAGAATGGCACAACATTCTATTTCATTTCTTTGTTCTGTAAAGTTTGGACAATTGAATATGAAATGCTGAACATTATTAATTTCATTGCTATTGCAAGTACAATTGTCATTTTCTATAATTTTAAATCTTTTGAGATATTCCTTCAGGTTGCCATGACCTGCAATGGACTTGGATGAGGAAAAAATTTGGTTGGAAATGTTTACAGTTCCAAAGTGATTCAATATTGGTTAAGAATTTAGCTGCGTGTCTACATGTTGTTTTGTTGTTCATTCAGTTTGCCAAGAGGAGAAAATAAATTTCCTGACATGTTTTTTTATGTAGCTAATCGGAACCAAGTTAAAGGTTATAGGAACTTGGTTAGTAATTGCCTTTTTTGCTAATAAGTCAGCCTTATTGTTCCCTTTATTGTTATAATGTCCTTTGATCCAGTAAAATTTGATATCAAATTTGTTTTTATTTTCTTGAAAAAGCATTTTAATTTGTCTTGCTATAACAGAGTGGCTTTTTTGATTTTTGATGATTTTAAGAGCAGAGTTACTATCAGAGATGATGTTAATAGTTTTGTAATCGTATTTATCCTTGACAATTTCCAATAAACTGCGGAGAATGGCATAGAGTTCTGCTTGAATGATAGTGCAATGTTCAGCTAATCTATAATAGCCTTGAAAAATTATTGCTTCTTGTGGGTTGTAGAACACTGTTGCTGCTCCAACTCCATCCCCGATTTGGATCCGTCGGTAAAAATGTTCAAAGGGTTTTGATTAACAACTTCAGAAGTTTGCCAAAAAATTGCCAAAAATTTGTAGACTTGGGTGGAGTTGAATATTTAAAGTATTATCAATACCGTTTTCTTTTACTTTATTATAAATTTCTTTAATTTCTTCTGAAAAATCACTGTTCATCATCATCGTCATTTTTATTGGCTTTCATGATTTTATTTTCAAGGAGAATTTGCTGAATCCTTAGATTCAAAGGAATGATTCTAGCAATGATAAGTAAAGCACTAGTGGGTGCGGTACGATATGCTTTACAAATGTTTATAGCTGCCTTCCTTTGGGTAGATAAAAGTTTCCTCTTATTGTGAACTTTTTTAACAGCCTCGCCCCAGATATCAACACTATACAAAATAATTGGTTCAATTGCAGCGAAGTAAATAAATCTAAGATTTTTCGAATTATATCCCCAAGATTTCCCACTGAGGCTGCTGAGGATACGGAGAATTTTATTTGCCTTATTACAGATGTAATCAATGTGAGGAGTCCAATTAATTTTATTATCAATTATAATACCAAGATATTTAATTTGTTCAACACTTTTAATGTGATTATTGTTAAAATTGATTGCAAGTTTTCTTTTAAGACTTCCTTTTTTCCCGATAAGTAAACAGCTGCTTTTCTTGTAATTAATTTCAAGCTTGTTTTTGTTGGCCCATTGAATGACCTTTTCTAGAATTTGATTGACCTCTGTTTGCAGGTGGTCTCTGTTCAGATTTCTGACAAGAACAATGGTGTCATCAGCAAAACCCTGCAAGAGAACATTTTTTGGGAGTTGATAATTTAAGTTCAAGAGGTTATTGTATAAAATGAGAATAGGGCCTGCACAGGAGAAACATTTTTTGGGAGTTGATAATTTAAGTTCAAGAGGTTATTGTATAAAATGTTCCAGAGAATAGGGCCTGCACAGGAGCCTTGTGGACAGTCCTGATTGTTGTAATAAGTAATCTGATTATTGGCAGTGAAGATTCCAGATTTATGATTAGAGAAATAGCTTAGCAGTAGTTTATAAAGATTTGCTGGACAGTTCTGATTTGGAAGTGTATAAAGGATAGCTGGATGCCAGACATTATTTGAAATCAATACTTAAAACGGCAGTATGTTTATTATCCTCCTTAGATTCTTGAATGAATTTAATGACTTTCCCAATAGCCACGTTGGCATTCTTACCATAACAGAAATCAAATTGATTCTCATTGAAAAATTTTTTATTATTGAGAAACCAGTTTAATCTTTTAGTAAGCAGTTTGTCGAGGACCTTGCCAATGATTGGAAAAAGACTAATAGGACAGTAGCTGTTAGACAAGGAAGGGTCACAATGTGGTTTGGGGATGAGAATGATAGAGGCTTGCTTCCAAGAATCAGGGAAGTAACCATTAGTTAAACAGATATTGAAAAGAAGGACAAAAGCATTTGGAATAGCCTTGAATACATATTTGCACATTTTACCTGTAATTCCATCTTTTCCAGGAGCCTTTTTAGTATCAATCTCATTAAAGATATTTTTAACTTCCTCAATAGTGAAAAGTTTATCATCTTCCGTCTGTGGGGAGTTCCTAATCAAGTCTCTAATCTGTTTCTGTTCAGTAGTGTCATTAAGAGGGTTGTCCTTAGGCAAGAGTTCAGTTAGAATAGTGGAAATTGTTTCTTGGACTGTAAGAGTATAATTGCCATTTGGAAGTCTTATTGCATCAGGTAGCCTAGTAAGCTTCATTTTATTTCTTACAGTTTTGTATGCTTTTGACCATGGGTTTCCTCTGCATGTCTCACCACAGAATTTTCTCCAGGCTTCAGATCAATTTCTATTAATGAGAGTTTTATAATTATTAAAAATTTGCAGGTATTCATTTCAAAGCACACTCCTCCTTTCCTCATTAAGTTCTCTTCTAAAAGTTTTCCTCTTTATTCTAACTTCTTTTCTCTTTTTATTGAGGTCCTGTGTCACCAAGGTAAGTTATTCCTACTTTTGCTAGTAGTACTTGCAGCATTATAAGCATTAAGGATAATATTGTTGATTTTATTAACAATTTCGTCAATATCTTCTTTGGAATTGACATTATTTATCTGGAAAGGAATCCAATTATTGGAGATAAAATCCTGGAAGGTATTCTAGTCAGTGTAAATCCTATTGTTATTGTTGCTATTAATATTATTTCCTTTGTCTTTAATTTTAATCCAAATAAAATTATGATCACTAATTTTGTCGTTATCGTCCGTATAGCAGTCATAATTGAATTTACAAAAGCAGTTATTGGCCAAAGTAATATCAATCCAGCTTCCAATAACCATCTGAAAGGTAGGAAGAGGACTCGAGTTTATATAAAAAAGATTATTAGCAAACATGAAGTCAGCAACATCAAATCCTCTTTCATTCTCAGTAGGACTACCCCAAATGGGTGACTTTGCATTAAAATCTCCCAAGATGCAAATAGGAGACGGACCAAGAGACTGGGAGAGATCTTCTAAGCAGGAAAGAGCTTCAGACATATCTTTATTTGGAGCAATGTAAACACTAGCTAAATAAAGTTTAGTGTCATTATAGTGGATATAAACAGTGGTTACAAATTTGTTGCAAAATTTGCCAATAAGAATAATGTCAATATCTTTATTAAGGGCAATAATGCCGGATTTGATTTTGTAGCTAGCCATATTAGGAAAAACCTTGTTGTTTCCAAAAAGGATAATTTTGTTATTTAGTTTGTACGTTCTGCAGGGCAACAATATCCACATTTTTTCTTGTGCTAATTTATATGTGAAGGTAGTAGCAGCCTTGCTCCTTTTTAGATTGATCTGTAATAAAGTTAACTCTTTAAATTTTTGTAAATTTTGTGTAGTCATAAATTGGTCAGGTCAGCCTGATAATTAACACTGAAGAAAGATGGTTCTTAGTACTCGGTTTTCTTAGCAATTTGTATGAGAAACCTTTTTGTTGTTGGGCAGTTATTTGAGAAAGCATTATGTTTTAAGTTCACTTTCTGTCCCTGTTGTTGCTTTGAATTAAATTTCAAACAGTTGATGCAAGTTGGTTCTTCCTGCTTGTAATCGCAATCATTTAAATGGTGCCTACCGGCACAATGGCTGCATTTCTGAACTTCGTCACAATGAATTGTTTGGTGGTTATAGCCTAAGCATTTATAGCACTTTAAAGTGGAAATGTAGTCATCCACTTTTCATGTACATAGTATATGTGGGCAGATCTCTGAAGAAAAGAATTCCAGAACATAGAAGAGATATTCAGAATAATGCACCTGCGACGGCATTAGCGCAAAGAGCAGAAATCAGTGACCTTGATGTGAAATGGAACGACGCTAGGATACTTATAAAAGAAAATGACCCTAGAAGAGGCAGAGTAGTGGAAACTCTAACAATATTTAATAAGAAAAAAGCAGACTGTAAACCAATTAATAAGTTAGATCCAGCTAGTATCAATAATTTGTGGAGATGGTGTGTTAATTGATAATAGTATGCTTCCAAGCAAATGAGTTAAAAAAATAGACTATGTGTAATTAAATGACTTTATTACACATGTTATTTATATATATGTACATATTGTTCATTCTTGGTATAATGTAAGTAGCCTGTATCTTAAGTTGATTTTGTATCATATTATTTGTTTTTGATCATTTGCATACAGTAAGAACCCGTTTAATGCAGGGATACATTCTAGAAAAACGAAGCGCTAAATGAAACAGCATTAAATGAGATCATCTAATACGTAAATAATGGGGATAGGTGAAACAGGACAGCGAATAAAAAAATATGACCATTTTTATTTTGTAATATGTATTATTATTATTGTTTTACATTAATTATAGATTTTTTAAATTACTAATATCGATTTGTAGTCCTAAATCATTCATGAAAAACTTCTTAAAATTAGAAAATAAAAAATTTTAAGAACAAAAAGCAGTAAACTATAAACAATGAAAAAGTATCGATGAAAAAAACGCTCTAACTTCAAGGAACTATGGTTCAAAGTAGCACAGTAAGCCACTTTGACCATATCGAACTATAGTTTGAATTGGCAGCATTTGGGTTAAAACTAAAATGGGATTATTGTGATTTTTATTACTGTAAAATAATGTTAATGACTAATCATAAATAAGAAATGTGACTGCAACAGAGTTTTATATGTACTGCACTGCATTGATATCAAATGCACTGCGAGATGGCATAGGAATATCAAAGCAATAAATTCATGGTATTCCAGATTTATGTGAGTATAACAGTAAAAAATTGTGCCAAAGTGAATCAATAAATAATATAGAATTCGAAAAAACAGCATTAAACAGAGTAGCATTAAGTGGAGTCTTATTTGTTTATGTAATTAAAACTTATGTTGAATTTTGTTACATAGTAACCATATTCATTTAAAAATGTTAAAGAATGTTTTGTGTGTTCTGTAGAACTCTTTCCATTATTGTATTATATGTGGTAGCTGAAGAGGATTTGTATTAAATTGAAAGCGCTACTAATTTTTGGTGTTTTTAATCACAATTTTGAAGTTATGAAAGTCTTTCCTGCCATAGTGCTGATAGTTTTTAGTTCTGAGTCTTTTTGGCAGTGTAGTGAATTGCAAATTAAAAATTATTGACATGAAGGAAAAGCATATCAATAAATATAATTTATTAATAAAAATGGCAATATTTCAATAAATTTACTTGCTTTTCAATTAATTATATGGCATAACTACAGTGCATTCTGCTTAATTAGATCACCAGATAATGGGACCAGTCACTTATAAGGACCAAATTTGCAAAACCTGATTCAAATGTGCTAAATTAAGCATAATTTAATTCGTTTATTAGGACTAGTATGCCACTTAATGGGACCAGTAGAATCAGTTCAGACTCGTTCAAAATAGAGAGAGATGGAGCAGTGCAGTTTGAAAGCATTGCATTTCTGTGCCGATAATCTGTAAACACTAATGACATAAATTATTTGGTAATGACATTAACAAAAGATATGTTAATTATAGCAGTCAACTTTTAAACACACTTAGAGTAGCAAAAACAACAATTGCATGTTTAATAAAGAAGATGAACTACAACAACCTTGGGCATCTTGTGAATGTCAGGAAGGAAGCGTGATAAAAGAAAACAAGAAGGAAGAGATCCTGATGTAGAAAATTTACCAAAACAATGGTTTCTATTATAAGCAAACGAGGTGCATATCAGTGGATCAATGCTGAAAAGTAAAGGAGAGGAGTTTGCTAAAAAGTTAGGCCGAGATGATTTCCAATAATAGATGGTTGGCTGTCAAGATGGAAAGCTTGGAATGAAATTAAGTACAAAAAAAGACATGTTGAGAAGGATAGTGCAGATTTTAAAACTGCTGACAACTGGAAATCAATGAGACTACTCAATTTGCAAATATACATTTACTTTTATTTATTTAGGTGTGTGACTATTTTTTCAGGGTGTCATATTTTTGTGAAAAAAATTTTATAACTCCCAGTATAAAAGGCTCTGTGAACTTTTTAACTTCGGATAATGGAACCAACCACTTAATAGGTCCAAATTTCGTCTGTCCTGATGTGATCTGATTAAGCGGAATGGATTGTATTTTGCCTTTTACCACCATTTTTGAAAGATTGAGTCAAGAGCAAATATCTTTACCCTTTACTAAATAAAATACCTAATGTAATGTTTATATATTGTAGTTTTAATATAAGACACAGGAAAATCCATAGCATCCGGTAGTTTCTAATTATCTTCAGGGCCGGATTTACCAATAGGCCAACTAGGCCATGTCCTAGGGCCCCAAAACTATCAATCAGTTTTCAACTTTTATAAACTTTTAATAAGAAAAAATGGGTTTTTATTAAAGTGTTATATAGAAAGTAAAATTTTAAAGGTTCCTTATAAGTTATAAGGAGCCTTTAAAATTAGACGTAGCTGATTTGATTTTTTAGGGGCCCCAAAGCCTTGCTCATCCTAGGGCCCCTAAAAATGCAAATCCAGCTTTGTCTATCTTCCTTTGTTTCTGAAATTGGTGCCAAAATCAAACTAACGGTCCCTTCACTTTTTTTTTGTTCTAGTGCCCTCAAGTTATTTTTCTAGGCGAGAGATGATTCTTACAAATCCCCAATTTAAAGTTCATTATCTCTCCTGGGATGATATTTAACACAATTCAAAATATGTGCCTGATCTCAACTGTCCCTCATTTGTAGGTGATGTATGAAGGAAAACCTCTGATATATTTCACATCCATTACTTTATGTGGGCTGACCAACTTAAAATTCTTTCTAATTTTCTCTAGTTGTACTAAGATGAAGTCTCTCTTTGTAATTTTTTGGAGTTTTCTTTTCCCCTTATTCACTTAATTTTGAACTCGGTATTGGTACTGTGCAATTTCCTGCAGTATTCTGGGCTTTTCTTCTATTTTGAAATCTCTATCAAACAATTCATCTGCTTTAAGCTTAGGTGTCTTTTGGTATAAATTTTATCATTGTTTAAAAATAAATTTTGGTATAAATTTTATCATCAAAACAAAATACAATATAAAATACATTTTCTTTTTAAAATATAAAATTTCTATTTTTTTTATGTAATGCATAAAGTTATTATGTCTTTAATATAGATAACTGTACTATACCTACAAAAATATAATATGGTAAAGAAAGATAGAATTGGGATATTGCTGATCTGTGCTTTTAATGATCAGAATAACTAGAAGCATATATCAGATACAGTCACAACAATGTATTAGTTTGGCACAACAATTCCAATAGTCAGTCTATCTAGAACATTTATAATATTCTAGATAGACTGGCTGCATTTCTGTTGAAAGAAAGTTTTGGCACCAGCCCCATGTTTTAATGTTTGTTTTAAATAATATAAAGTTTTCTTCTAAAATTTATGTGGACACTTTAAAGTGGTTATAGTTTAATAAAAATCCACATTAATTAAATACTTTAATTTCCTTTTCTAAATATCAGAAAATTATAAAAGGAACTTTCTGATTAAACAGAAAAGATTAAAGAATTACATATTTTATAAAATTTGATTTTCTAAAAGAAATATAGTAAATATTTCAAGTGACAAAATTAATGGTCAAATATTCTATCATTGTTATGCTTAATTCTATAATAGAAATAAATATTGTAAGAATGACTGATTATTGTATAAACATTGAAAAGCATATTATTTTACGAAATTAAGATTTTTAATTTGATTATAATTTGATTACTAAATAACAGATGATCCTCTAATGTCAGAGTTAGGTTCCTGAAAACAGCAATTTTAACTGAAACCAAAATCCTTATTGACCTAGCATATAAATTTTCTAAAAAGTGGATTCCTAATTTAATCTCAGGTTCTCTGATTGGAAAGCCAAAATGTTTTCACTCAGTTAATCCAACCAAATATTTTGTATACTGTATAGTTTAAAATTGTTCATAGACAATATTATATACTTGAGTTAATGCTTATATATAAAATATGGTTACTTTATTTTTTATATTTATAGGTTTCCACCTTTTATCTATTATGAAGGGAAATGTGAGAAAACGGGGATTTATGGCATTTTGCTGGCTTGAAATTTTTAGATTTTTTTTTTAATTTAGTTTTTACTTGTGACATAATAGCAAAACATTAACTGAGGTAGCATTAAACGAAGAACTATTATATACTAGGTTTTTCTTATCACTCGTAACACCCTTTTTTTCTCGGAAACATGATGAGATAGGAAGTAGGGCAAAAAATTTTGATTACGAAAATATATTCGAAGAATCGAATGGGCATGATAAAAAATTTGTGGATCCATCGAAAGTAGGGGCACAAGAGGTCAACTTTGAAATCTCCAATGGAAACATATGCTGATTTTCTCATAACTGGATTGAACTGTAAAAAACAAAAGGTTTTAATATCACCTACGAATGGTGAATATCACAAAAAAAATGATGCTGCTGCATGTACTGCTGAATGAGTTATTCAAGCAATAACAAGAAGAAGAATCAGATAAAGAATGTCTGTGCACTCCATGGTGCACTCAAAGGGCTAACCCAATTGATGACACATGCAGCGGCATCTTTTTTTTTGTGATATTTCACAATCTGTAGGTGATATTAAAAGCTTTCAAAACAAAAGTTGTTTGTTTTTTACAGTTTTATCCAATTATGACAAAATCAGCATATGTTTCCATTGGAGATTTCAAAGTTGACTCCTTGTGCCCCTATTTCTGATGGGCCCACAAAATTTTTATCATACCCATTGGTTTCTTCGAATATACTTAGGTTATCAAAATTTTTCGCCCTACTTCCTATTTCATGGCATTTTCAAGAAAAAAAGGGTGGTACTGGTGGTAAGAAACACCCTGTATGTAAGATACAAGGCAACGAGGTTGCAAAAGAATTGGGCAAGGAAGGGGATTTGGTCCCTTTATTGGACTACAACCTGCCTTAGGCATCAGATCTGGGGTCTAAGGCTGAATGCATATGTTTGTGAATGTGCAAGCGTTTAGATCAATCCCGTGGTATAAATGACGTCATCGAACATACTATAGAACAAATTATGCAAGGCTGAACTAAAGTAGTGAACATTCGTGTAATAACGAACGATCGTTTATCACCTCCAAAGACTGTAAAATAACGACATTATAGTAAGTTTCACAAACATTTAGCTCTTACAAGATGGCAAATACATTTCTTTATATCATTCTTTTATTATTATAGAGAAGTAAAACGTTCTATGAGAAGGCAAGAGTTTATCAAGACAGGAAAAGTGGCTTTGAATTATCCGATTGTGCTTTTATTCAACTACTGTATTTAGAAATATAGAATAATTTTAATAACTCCATTAATTAATAAGAATTTATAGAATTATTAATGGATCCATCGAAAGTAGGGGCACAAGAGGTCAACTTTGAAATCTCCAATGGAAACATATGCTGATTTTCTCATAACTGGATTGAACTGTAAAAAACAAAAGGTTTTAATATCACCTACGAATGGTGAATATCACAAAAAAAATGATGCTGCTGCATGTACTGCTGAATGAGTTATTCAAGCAATAACAAGAAGAAGAATCAGATAAAGAATGTCTGTGCACTCCATGGTGCACTCAAAGGGCTAACCCAATTGATGACACATGCAGCGGCATCTTTTTTTTTGTGATATTTCACAATCTGTAGGTGATATTAAAAGCTTTCAAAACAAAAGTTGTTTGTTTTTTACAGTTTTATCCAATTATGACAAAATCAGCATATGTTTCCATTGGAGATTTCAAAGTTGACTCCTTGTGCCCCTATTTCTGATGGGCCCACAAAATTTTTATCATACCCATTGGTTTCTTCGAATATACTTAGGTTATCAAAATTTTTCGCCCTACTTCCTATTTCATGGCATTTTCAAGAAAAAAAGGGTGGTACTGGTGGTAAGAAACACCCTGTATGTAAGATACAAGGCAACGAGGTTGCAAAAGAATTGGGCAAGGAAGGGGATTTGGTCCCTTTATTGGACTACAACCTGCCTTAGGCATCAGATCTGGGGTCTAAGGCTGAATGCATATGTTTGTGAATGTGCAAGCGTTTAGATCAATCCCGTGGTATAAATGACGTCATCGAACATACTATAGAACAAATTATGCAAGGCTGAACTAAAGTAGTGAACATTCGTGTAATAACGAACGATCGTTTATCACCTCCAAAGACTGTAAAATAACGACATTATAGTAAGTTTCACAAACATTTAGCTCTTACAAGATGGCAAATACATTTCTTTATATCATTCTTTTATTATTATAGAGAAGTAAAACGTTCTATGAGAAGGCAAAGAGTTTATCAAGACAGGAAAAGTGACTTTGAATTATCCGATTGTGCTTTTATTCAACTACTGTATTTAGAAATATAGAATAATTTTAATAACTCCATTAATTAATAAGAATTTATAGAATTATTAATAAAATAATTAATAAATAATAAATAAATAAATAAATGAATAAAT